>VUJU01000968.1:43959-73396 GCA_009835225.1 Aphis craccivora | reverse complement strand
CAATATTACTGCGGACCCAATTCGAGTATTATCAAATAATACCGCGGACCCAACTCGTGTTTTTTTTAAGGGATCAAATATCTCGGGACCCAACTCGCGTTTTCCCGGATTCTATGTTTATAACTCTAATTTGGTTGATTTATTATCTTTATTCGTTAATATACTAGTATGTTTAGAGTAAAGCCCGATTCACACTGTTACGGCAAAGTACTGACTGTCACAACATGTAATGGTACTAAAAATATATTATTATTTATTAATTTATATGAGCTAATTATTATTAATGCGTAAAAAATTGTTTAAAATATTTTAACAACAAAACTACTTTTAATTTTGGTTAACTAAAAATATTAATAAAATATATCTAAAAATGATAACTGCATTTTTGATATTGGGCGTCAACTTAAGCTAGAAGCGCAATTCTAAAATTTTTTTTACTATTATAATGTTATAATGTTTGGAGGGGCTTCAATCATGACATGGTTTCCATCTAAAGCGCCTATACGATTGGGAAAATTCAAAATTTCCCAGAACTGATCTGCTATTCGCTTCCAATCTTCTTTTTGGAGAAATTGATGCATCCCTCTTTTAATTTTAAAATAATTATATTAAATATTTTAATGACAACACTTTCAATTTCAGTAAAATGATCTAATTGAAAACTGATAGCTGTGTACAGCATAACTAGTCGAAAAAATGCTCCAATTTCAAACTTTGGGGGTGGTTTCCGATGTAAAAGTGAATATCCTTGGTGCATTATAGGTGAAAAGTTAACATTTTCCAACAGTTTTCAAAAAAATCGAGAAAAACAACAAAAAAAGTGACGGAAAAACGGGAATTTTTACGCAAAACCAGTTTTCAACCAAATTGATTTTTTTATATGCTTGTAATTCAAAAACTAATTAATGTAAATACTTGAACATTTCACAAATTTTTACATTAGTGTTGTCTAAATACAGTTAAATTTTCAAAAGGTTACTTTTTTTGAGTTATTTATAGACCACTGAAATTTTCGTTTTTTTGAGAAATTTTTTTTAAAGTGTTGAAAAAAAAAATTTGGATGACCAAAAAGTTTTGAAAATTTAATACAAGGTTCCTTATGAGTTGTTTTTATTATAGCTAAAAAAAATTAAAAATCGTGTCACAATTTTTTTTTATAAGTGTTCATAGTTCAAATTTTTACGAAATCTGTCGAAAACGCTAAAATTTGCAAGTAATTTTGAAGTTAAAAATCATAAAATTGTTTGTGTTTATAACAAAGGATTAAAAATACAACACTAAGTTTTCTATAAGTTTTTCTTCGAGTATCTATAGAGAAAACTCGAATCATCATTATAGGAGAAATTTTAAGTGCGTTTGAATTTTAAATTTTAACGAAATAGCGTAACGATAACGATTTATCCTCAAACGGTTTTAAATATTTGTTATTATTCAAAAAGTATAAGTCGTAGATACTTGAAAATTTTACCAGTTATTTAGATTGGAGTTTTCTTTACGTGATTTAATTTTAAAAATATTTTGACTTTTTTTGAACTATTTATAGACAACTGAAATTTTCAATTTTTCTGAAAATTGTTTTTTTAAGTGTCGATACAATCTTTTTGGCCCTAATGTAACTGTTACATACGTCACATATATACTAAGAAAGTTAAATATTATTAAGATTTCATTAATATTAGATACAAGGTGCATGAAACCGTAGTAAAAATATTCGAATAAAAAAAAAAATTAAATTTAAATTAATAATCTACTTTATTGCAATAACACCTGTGAAAATTTAGATGACACTAAAAATTTCTATTTCAATTATGGTCTATATAAATAAATTATACGAAACAGTGTACCCGGGAATCACTAATAATATTTTATTATTGATTTTCCATCTAACGAAATTTGATGGGTTTGTTATATCATTATACTATAAAATAAATTAAGGACATATTATTTGACACATAATGAATTTAATTTCGCATCTTACCTATAAGATTAATTTGGTGGTAAGAAATTTACTACCTATAAATTATATAATATAATTAAATATTATAATAAATTATAAAACGTCAATCAACTTCGAAAAATTAATTCACCTAGTTAAGACATAGAAAAAAATAAATATTTAAGACCTTTAAGTTACTTTTTGGGTTTTATTAATAATTAAAATAAATAAGTATTAGAATTCAGTATTTGGCGTTGTCTATTACACATTCATTTCGTTTAGTAGGTACCTACTTAAAATTAAATTTTACTTATAAAATTATTGTACAATCTTAGACTAATATTTAATACGTTATAGTATTATACGCTAGAATAATTTAACATAATTTAACTAACTACTGATTTACGCACTTAAATAATTCAACCCTCTTCATTTTAATATAACCTAACCTATGTATGGTGTTAATTTATAATTAATTAATCTTGAAAGATGAG
The DNA here is from genome assembly GCA_009835225.1 of Aphis craccivora. Taxonomy (NCBI): domain Eukaryota; kingdom Metazoa; phylum Arthropoda; class Insecta; order Hemiptera; family Aphididae; genus Aphis; species Aphis craccivora. The sequence goes on along the minus strand of VUJU01000968.1, from coordinate 70,966 downwards.
CCACAGTTTTCACGTTATTGTGTTAGGCAATTCTGAAACTCGTTCTAAGCTTAATCATTTAAATTTTCAATTACTTTTTCATTATTAATTTTGTTTAATTTGTTTAAAACTAATCCATTATATTATGTTAACTTGATATTAAGTAGGTAAATTCTTAAGGCGATGTAAATTAATGAATAGTTATTATTAATTTCTAAGCTACAAAAACAAATATAATTTATACTTTTCCATAATTAATACTATATTAAATGCCATAAAATATGAAGGTATAAATAATATTTATATTATTATATACTCGTATATTTGTCAGTTAAATAAATATAAACTTAATGTAGGTATTAGATTTACCAGTAATTTATATTGAACATATTGTATAGTGTATATACATCTACCTACCAGTGTCAGCCTGGCATATAAAAGGCCTCAGCTGCGATTTTTCTCTGGGGCCTCGATTTTATTTCTTAATAGTTAATTTTCTATATGAACAAGGTCGTTCCTAGAGTAAGTGTATACCCCTCCCCCCGCTCCGCTAACCGAAAAGTTAACGAATTTATTTTTTTGGTATTTTATTCTAAAAATAGAAGAACATACGTATTGAATCATACGTTATACGAACATAATACATATCAGTATATTATCACTGTTATAATCGTGTCCGTGGTATATATAATATATAAATTAAAATGCATATTTTAATAATATATATACAACACGGTCAACACTGAACTAGTATCTATAGCCATGACACGTACCTAGCTAAGTTCTTACTTTTTCATTTCGATATAGCGCTAATGATAATAATTAAATAGAAAATTGATTAAACCTATTGTACGGCCATACGGGGGGAGGGGGGGCCAAACATGGACATTATTGTATTTGTACTCGTTATGATTTCCGACAATTTTATTGTACCTGCAAACTTAAAAGATTTTAAATGTTTGTTATTTTTTAAAAAGTATAAGTCGTAGATACTTGAAATTTTTACCAGTTATTTAGATTGACGTTTTCTTTACGTGATTTAATTTTCAAAATATTTTGTTTTTTTTTTAACCTATTTATAGACAACTAAAATTTTTTTTAAAGTGTCGATAAATATTTTTTGAACCTATCAAAATACTTGAAAATTTAATACAAAGTTCCTCATAAGTTATTCTTATAGTGTTAAAAATTAATAAGAATACATAGGCACAATTTTTTTTATTAGCATTTGAAGTTCAAATATTGACGAAAGTTCGTCAAAACCATGAATATTTGCAAATTATTTTGTAGGTATAATTCATACAAATTGTTGTACAAGTAGCTAAGAATTGAAAATTTAATATAATATTTTCCATAAGTTTAGCTAATAATAATTATAAAAAAACTCAAATTGTGATGTATTCAGGCCATTAAAACATAAACCACCTTTTTCACCAACCACTGAAAATTATATCCTATGCTGACAAATCATCTTCGTTCAGAATTGTTTTTCGTATACAATGATAATTATCATTGGATTCAAATTTAACTCTCCTACAATATATAATAATGATCCATATGGCACCTAATGTACAGCGGAATGGTACCCACTTGCCCGCTTTTTTTTTTTTTTTATTTTTATAATTTTATTGGTCTGAAATGTATTAAACCTCGGTACATAAAATATTTTTTCAAACGAAAAAATGTTTTTGATAAATACCAGAAAAAGTGTAATACATTTTTTATGAATTATATCTAATTCCAAATAATAGGTAGGTACATTTTACTGGACAAAAAATATATTTTTCAAATTAATCAGTTTTTATAAAACGTCTTTTAGTTTGTATTTAGCTAAATCTCACTAGCTTTAGCACTTTACTTATTAATACATATACTATACCGAAATATATATTATACCTACCTATATAGATATTTTAGTTAAATAATCAATCAATCAATAATGCCGTTGGAATTTTTTATTTGTAAATTATTGTTTTCTATACATAAACATTGAAAGGTGGCAGGTGCAGATTCTCATTTTGTATCTGGTCATACAGTTTTATTGTATTTAAAAACCTGAACATTAATAATATTATATAGTCTATATTATTTGAATAGACAATGACAAAAAATCAATGCAATGTTTTAAACTGTCAGTCTAGTGGTATGCGATTTGTACATCAACATTTTAGTTAACAATAGTTTCATCTATCAAGTACCTATACAAAAATATGTAACACTTGGATATTTAACGAAAGTGATTTTTATTGCTGAGGCAAAGAAACGGATAAAAAACTCTCGAATCGCTAAAGTATATCTTCACAAAGCGTAACAATGCGACTTACTGGCCTTACCGATTTCTGGTTACACATACACATACACACTGTAATATATAGAACATAACTATTTAATAAACGTTTGTTTTAATCAACTTTTTAATATTATATTTTTGATGCTTCACAATATTATTATAGTTAATAAAATAATTATTATTAGAACTTAAGTTAGTTGTCAAATATAGTTATCAGTTATTTTTGTTACAACCTGTAGAATATACATACGATTATTCTGTAGGAAGTAATGATACACATCACACACGTAACATACAACTGAACTGTGTGGTATTATTATACCTGTGTAATGTGTATAATAAAAAAAACGAGTTAATCGCGAGAGTTTGATCGATTGTTTCTCTTGTTGACTCTTGAAATAACTGAAGATATTGTGTTCGGGATAACTAAAAATAACATCATGTGTGTGGGTTCTTTGAGAACAATAGACAAGGAAGCTAACGAATAACATCCGCAGGAGGGGTTAAACGCTCGCAATTTCACTCGGGATCTACATAATAATAGTATATAGGAAACGGGTTCGGTTCTTTACCGCATCGTGTGCTGTACTCAAGTGAAATATTATATTATTAAGAATATAATATGATAGGTATAATAACGATAATGAAAATAACAACACCACATGTGAGTAGGTATGTGACGCTTGTATATGAACTACGAAAGTTCTTGTTATGCGGGTGGAAACCAGGAAGTGCGCGATCGTATAATAGGAAGGTATGCGTATACAACACCTATAGGTTGATACATATAATAATACTATATACATTATACATACATATAGTATATAGAGGGCTAATAGACGGCGAAGGTCGAGGGCGTATGCCCTTTCGTCCATTATACATTCTTGATGATGTCGCCTTTTTTCTCACATACGTTTAAATAATAATTCCATTATATATTACTATATGCGATTACGAGTTATATTATCATTAACTATAATAAAACGATAGTTATAAACAAAAACCGGTCGATCGACCAAAAGTCGTGATATTGTTTACCCGGCAATACACACACACACGTTGCCTGTGTTATACATAATATTATTATATAAAATTGTAGAAGTACCGACATGGGCTTCCGGACCTCGCTTGACTTTGACCTTATTGGGTACTCGTGATCAATTTCACGAGAAACCGCGAACTACAATCGTGTGAATTGTATAATTATTAATAAATTATTGTTTTTACGAAGTGGGCATAACAACAGGAAGCGTAGGTGGACGTCACCGTACCTATTATAGTTGCCCGAAGCTTGACTTTAAGAAACCTGTCGGACATTGACATAACTTATGACGGGAAGCGAATTTTTTGCCGCTGATAAACAATATTATAATCCTGACGATTCAGTGTCCGGACAATTACCTACATTAATAAAGTTAAGTTTCACTAACATCCATAATTTCACAAAAATTTTATACAAATATTATATGATATTTTTATAATATAATTTAAGTGACTAATACCATTGATTATAAATACATATATATTATATTACATATATTTAATTATACAGGTTAGGTTAGTACAGGCGTACAGGTCAAACCATAACCTAATATGTACAATATGTACCTCAATCTGTAATTTTTTTTCATTAGTCAATAAAAAGATATGAAAACAAGTCCAAATTGTACTTATATATTATATAGTGTAGGTACACTACTATGCAGTATGTATAATACAATTATATTATTAGATTAATATTAAGATTATTCGTACTTTTATAGTTTTATCATTGGTAGCCCGCTTGAAGATAGTTGTATAGGTACCTATGTGGCCCGCCGAGGAATAAAGGTTGGGCATCACTGCTCTATACGGTCTGTGAGATTGCAAACATAACGTGCGCGTCACTCTACAGGTGTACCTGTATGGAATTGTCTGGAAATTACAAACAAATCGGAATATCTACATACCCGTGTGTTCAGACGAGCAAGACAGCTCGTATATCGTGAATTGAACCGACTCAAAATGTTTACATTGCGTTCCTCTCGAATATTACGTAATGCGTCACAGTTTTACCGACGACGTTTAATATTATAATGTTTATAATTAATGCGCGCGTGCGGCAATTTGTCATTTCAAAATTGGGCACTGTCACTTACATAATGTTTTTCCTATATTGCCGTACTTGCCATATTTATCCTCGTCTTACCTACATACCGTCACCATGGTGATCCGTAGGGCGTCAAATATATACAGACCTATTACCTACCAATGCGCATTGATTATATGTACGACGGTCGACGACATGCTACTAAACGAATTTAAATGTTAATGATTTCACAGTGAAAATTCATTTTACACTGAACTACACACAGGAATGTAGGTAAACTGACTTTTCTATATGATTATATAATTATTGGTACTTCGTTGGTTTTTAAAATTGTATATAGGAAAATCAAATTCATCAATACACGTACGTATCAGTTTTATTTGTGATTCAAATATTATGATATTGTGTTCTTAAAATAAAAATGAATATTTTATGAAAGCAGATTATTAAATTTCTTCATTTTTGTCATAGACGTAACATTTTACATGATGGAGTTTTAAAACATGTTTTAGTTTATGTACCTATCTATTTTATGCATAAAATATTCATAAAAAAAAAATCAAATTCAATATTACGATACACAGAATACACATGTTGATTATGTTATCAGTTACTCAATTCTACTTCCGTGTGTCGTCGTCCGGATGCCTAAAATAAAAATACCGAGTCACCGTTAGCTCTTAAGTGTTAAAGCCTTAAAACAAACGGTTAGTCAATTACGGTAAAACGTAACTCATGATATGCCTTGACAATATAACACATTATATGATGTGATTTATTGAATGATTTTAACTATCAACCTGAAATATAGTTGACAATATGATCGTTAAACTATATATTGTAAAGGTAAGTTGAAAGATATATACCTATTATGAACTGTAAGAGCAAGACCATTTCATATTCTAGGTTGGAAACTTTACGAACTAGATACCTACGTATATATGCACGTAAAATATTATGTATGTAGATATGTATGCTTTTTGTGGTAGTCTTTACCTCAGTTATGTATATGTATAATACACTAGCTGTATGTAAACAGTTATACAGAGTGATATACTAACTTTGTTCATTTATATAATATATTGTTTACCCTTAAAATAGGTACGCATTTATTAAAAATATTAGAATTTTTAGAAATTAGGTCTCTAAAGACCTAATCGTATTTGGATTTTTTTTCTGGTATATACACTTTACATAATTGTTATAATAATTTATAAATTTAATCAAATAATACATTTTAAATTATTTAAGTATATCTATTATAATCAAGAGATCACAGACAATATTTTGTAAATAAGTTTTTAACGATAATATTAAAGGGCGGTAGCACAAAAACCTTATCTGAGCCTTATCTCAGTGACCGTATAAACAAATAATATTATAGATACTAATATTTTTTTTTATTTGCAATAAATAAAGAATGGTCAAAGGGAGACAGTTTGAATCCAATAAATAGTTACCAAACATGCTAATGTGTTCACGCTAACAAGTATCACTAAATATTTCGCTTCGATGACCTTGTATTGAAATGGTATTTTCACGGAATGACAGAGAATACTTAAATACATATTTTTAGATAAATGCCAAATGTTTAACACGTTTCATACGTGCATGCGCGATACGATATAAGATAAAACTCACTTTTTATTTCAATGGTAACATAATTTTTTTTTAAATATTTGGATAGAGTTCTTTTTCTAATCAATTTATGTATAAAAATGTTTTCCTAATTACAAAATTGGTATATAAAATTTAATATTTACGAGTAATTTGTAATATCTTTGACAACATTTGCCAGTAATTAAGATAGAAATCCTATTCGTTATACATTTATTTTATAAATAAATGTTGATAAATTATTTTTTCTGACTAGTAATAATTGTTTTAATTATTTCAAACTAGTCTTATAACAATAACTATCCATGCAACATCGTGTTTTTTTTATTCTGGTTGAGTCACAACTTTTTTTGAAAAAAATTTTACTGCTTTAATATACTGTTTTACATAAAATAAATGTATTAAAATTAATAGCATTGAAATAGTCGAACTTATTCTAATTTTTGGCAAGGGTAATCGTAGTTCTCGACAAGCAGCTAGGGTATTCGGGTGTATTTAGATCGGTATCCTGCAGATAAGTATTATCCACATCATAATATTATGTCCTTTGACTTTTACGTGGATGAAAATGGTCAATTTCTTAGCAACGTAAATAGACAACGGCAGCCTAGATCAAATAATTTTGATGAAAACACTGAATTGTAGGTAATGGTCTACATATATGCTTATCCACGATCATCAATAAGACATGTATCTCGACAAATTGATGTATCAGTTGATGCAATACATACAATTTCAAAAAACAAAACAAAATGTTCCCATATAAACCTGAGTTTATCCAACATTAGTAGTATTATGGAATCGAACAAGATTTTTTTATATTTTTCCAATAAAAAAAAAAAAATATATAGGTATGCTTGAGCATAAATTAGTCATAATCTAAACATTGATACAGAAGAGATTAAGAAAAAGAATATTAAAGTATATCTTGATCGTTTCACAGAGAGAAAGCCAACACTTTAGAACATTTACAGTTGATAAATCTAATAATATTCAAAAATAAAAAATGTATTTATATAAGCTAATATTTACATTCTACATACAAGTGATTACTGATCATTAAAATTACAATTTTTATTATGCGTAATAGAATAATGGTCAATTTTCTACGATCGGTTTGTCACTATAAAATTTTTTCAGCTCATTGTGGATTATTTTATCGCGGACCTTTTCATCAAAGGACAAATTTTCGTAGATCGTTCAGTTACAACCGAGTTGTCACCGGACTATTAGTTGTTTTACTGTTGTATACTTGTATGGTCAGACTATTCACCACGAGAGATTTCAAAGTTACAAAATAAACAGTAGCATTGATAGGGTCAACATTACCATGAAAAATTAATTATAGTTACCAATAAATAAATAAATAAATAATGCATCATTTAAATACATCAATAAAAATAATTTTTTAACTTCACTACACTACATTTTTATATGCTCATCTCAGATACATTTAAAAAATACATTTTACTATTTTTCTTAATTTATATCAGATACATTTTATTTCCCGGAGGTGGGCACAACGTTAGAGTTTGAAATTTTAATATTTTTCAATAAAATATAATTTAAATTATTCGATATTTTGTACTACATTTTATAAAATTTTGAATAATTAGTCAAATACACAAAAAACGGTTTTTTTTTATTTTTACATCTAAGCTTTCATCAAATATTAAACCAATATATAATTATCATTGTTACAGTGTTTTGTGTTTTTTTTTTTTTGCTTATATTAAAAACAAAGTATATAAACATTTATACAAATTTACGATTTCGTGGTATTGTTACACCATCTAAAATCTATTTAGATGGTTTTATTTGTATTTTCAAATTAAATATCCACACGTATGTTGGTTCTATGTTTGATTTTTAAAACTGAGCATTTGTAATATTTTGCAAATCTTGTTTGTACTTGATAATAACTTTTATATTATGTATTACCGACATTGTTGGCATTAACATCGGAAACAAATCTTGTGGAATCGATTTGAGAAAATTACTCATGGTTAAGCTCCATTGAGCATTCTTATTTCTAATATCAATTTAATTATTATGATGTCTCCACATGGGTGTTATCGCTATCCTTAATATCACAAAATAATGCTAAGCGTTAAATTTCTAAAAGTATTATTTTCTTGCTTTTGTCACATGGCATTGGAATCACATATTTTCTAAAGGTCATTTCGTTTTTCGAGATGTGCGCTGCAATATAATAGATAAGAATGATTGTGAGTTGTAAAATCTATTAATGTGTACCTACGATGAAAGCTAAGACACCAATTAAGCAGATATTATTATAGATTTATATAATAATTTGTAATGATTTAGTATTTTTAGTTAATAAGTTATAGTTTACCTAAAAGTCACTAACCCATTATTCTAGTTTACACAGTATTATCAATAAATTAGCAGACTATCAAGCTGCTAAAAGTAATATTAAAATAAGATAACAACAATTTTTAATTTGTCTCTTCGATTAAGAGCTTTTTTTTTAAAAAAAATTGAGTTGATTACAGAGTTTGTACGTGTTATTAGTTTATTACCAAACTTAGTTTTCACGTTGTTCTGCTGCCCTGTGCTTCGATTCTGCTATTTAAACACAAAATCTTCAAGCACATCACTAAAGTTTATCCAGTCGGACCGGTCGTATACGTGAGTTCTTTAGTTTTTATTTTAATGTTATCTCATAATATTGTGTTATAAGTTTATAACATTCCTGAAATATTTGTACTTGCAAATAATAAGTTTGAGGTATAAATTTAATATGTTGTTTAATTAGATGTAATTTACAACAAAATTTACAAAACCACGTAGTGAAAACTGGCAGACAATTAAATACAAACTTAAAAGTCGCCTGGGTAGGTCACGGTACGTGCTATTAGCGGTAGACGGTAACAATCGATGTACCTATAACCTGTGTATATAAATATCACAATTTCGTCAGCTGTTTTTTAGTAGAGACTTAAACGCTAGTATCCATTATTGCAAATTCCTTCTTGTGGTCTGCCATGAATCTTAGATTGGGGTATTTTGATATCTAAGGCGTAATAATACTTGTGAAAACTCTTCAATTTGTGCCTTCTATTCATAATACATGCTTGTATATACACCTGTATACTGCTTGTATAACACACAAATTAAATTTAAAAGTTCTATTCATGGTAAAAAAGAGATTAAATTTGTGTATATTTAGACTAAACTTAAATTTATTATGAAAATGTGTCTGTGCACGTTTCTCATCTAATTTCCATAAATAATGATGTTTGAAGCTTAAAACCAATCCTTAAGCTTTTTTTTTTTAAACCACTGAAAATCTCTTATATTTAAACTGGCACAAACTAAAAAAGAAAATTCAATCTTAGTGGTGGGCACAAAGGGTCTTCATGAAAAGGTGGATCGTCTCAAGAATATCTTTCATGTACATTACCAAGTTGATTTCATTGTAATAGAAGAGGTACAAGACTATTTTCGTTGGGCCAGCAATGGCGCTGTCTTTCATTTAACCGATTCTAAGTTTCGGCTACTAGGTTTAATTTATTTAAAAAAATATGAGGTATATATTCATATATAATATTCAAAATAATGCAATATATATTAATTATATTATATAAGGTGATATATGCCGTCTTAAAATTAAACTATAGTCGTTACTTATGTTTCCATAACTATTAAATATTAACTATAATATAATGATAACTATTAAATTCTCAAGAGGGTTTGTCGACACTTCTCAAAAGAAAACTATCGATTCAAGATTTTTGTGTGCGTTTTTAACTGGTTCAAGTGTATATATATATATCCGAACTTTTATGTTATACACGATACTCTACAAGAGTAGGTACCCTACCTGTTGAGTAAAAAGCGTTCAGATAATTTATCAAGTATCACAGCTCAATTTGTGTGAAACAAATAATTTAGGAATATGGAATTCAACAAAATGACTCAAATGAGAAAATGTGAAGTAAATGGGAGCATACTAATTGCGTCCGAAATTATTAACAGTTAGTGAGTTGCGCCCCAAAGAAAGATTCAAAAAGGGCTATTGCCTATTTGAGTCCCGGTATACCTTATTTTATAACCTAATTGCGTCTCGAAAATATCGATATAATTGATAGGTATCGTTATTCATTATGTTAATGTAAAAAGCACTAAAAACACATTGATATTTATTTTAATTTATAGTATAAAAGTTTTAAAACATCATATTGTAATTCTATCTTTTATATCAATATACGAAATTTATGGTGTAGGTTGTCATATGATAATAATGGTTACGAGTATTAGTTCGCTTCAAATATGATATACATTTAAATAAAACTTTTATTATGAAAATCTTTACATTTATGAAAGTGACAAAAATATTACGGTTATTTTATTAAATAATACATTTTTCTGCGTATATCCCTGTTGGGTACTAATAGTAGGTATTATATACAATAAAACATTGAAAAATAGAACATTATGGTTTAGTCAAAAAACTTTCAAAATAAATAACAGTAAGAAATTAACAGTTATTTAATAAAATAATTGTTATAATATTTAGGCATTCAATATAAATAAATAAAATATCTTAGTATATAGTCTGTATTATACTAGTGATGACTGAATTAAGGTATCTCAGGTTAAGGTAGATATAAATGATATAAATTAGAACCATGCTTTGCTGCTAATTAGTAATTGTCACATATAGTAATGATTATATTTTATAGATTTCATAATGATTAATATATATTTTAATTTCGAATGTATACTATAACTTAGTAACTAATATATATATATATATGACATCGGAGAATCTAATATGAGTATTATCATAATGCTCTGCATATAAATATGAAGTTCTATCAATATTTTAGTATTTAGTGGATAATTAACTAAAATTGAGTTAAGCGTGACACCCTATTTGATCAAATGTGTTGATGTGTTTAGGGGCTTAGCTTAGGTATCTATATTAAGTTAAATTGGTTGGTACCTATTATATTACCTATTTCCTAAAAATTATAATTTGGATATTTTTTTTTGTTTAGGTACATAGTTTTAATCTAGGTTGTAATAATAGTCAATAACATGCACTTATTGTATTGTGAATATCAAATACATTTTGAAATGAATAATAATTATTATGTTATAAATGTTATTTATTTTTGTAAAAAATGAATAGTACATACATCTTAATTTTTAATTTGTTTACTTAGTAAAAACTAAAAAAGTTCATTCCCGTCAGTTTCGTCTTGTTTTTCTATCAAAACTAATAGTTTATTTCAAAAAAGATTAATTTTTGGTTATTTTTTATAATTTCTTTAGTAGGTAGTCAAAATATCGTGTCATCTAACTCCAGTTTTACCACGAAGAGGGACGTTAAATTGATAGTGTTCTAATAAGTAAGAATAAAATTGATATGTCTATTAATGAGATTATAAACAATTAATGATTTATTCACTGCTGTATGCCTAGAAACCAGTATAGGTAAGTCTACATGTAAATAAATAGGTTAGGGATTGTGAGGTTCTAATGAAAACTGTAAAATAAAAGCTACGTGTTTAAGAAATGATTTTTGATTTTTTCAATTGATATATTTTCCAAGTTGGTATATGGACTCCAGATGATGGAGCCATACTTCGAAATAGATCTAACTAGATCTGAATAAAATGCTTCGGTTTAACTCTGAGTAGTGACGTTTTATAAAGTCTAATGTTTTTTTAAGATTTATTCACTATAAATTTAATGTGTTCAAAGAAATTTAAATCATTTGAGAATATAAATATGTCAAGATCTTTACAGAACATAGTATATATTGTTATTGATATGATAATTGCATTTTGTATTTGGTTGTGTTTTCTGTAAAAGCTCATCAAATGACTGACATTTAGATATGTCATGTATGTATTAATAAAACTAAATAATTGAATATGATTACAAATTATTATTAAATTAATTGTTTTAAGCATAGGATTCTAAAATACCACTCTGGTACAATAGTCTTATAAGATGCTTATCTTATATTTATTAATTATCTATAATTTAATCGTTCTCGTATAAAATATCTGTCAAAGAGTCTTAGTTTTTTGATCAGAAACATAATAGTATGAATGTAATATTAGAAAGAAATGGGTAATATTACTAATATTTGTATTATTTTTCAATTTTTCAATTTTTGCTTATTATTTTTATTTTTATATCTAAATGCAAGTTAATGCAGTGAAAAAGATAATATTACAAAAAAATAGGTTATGTTCGGTTGAATTAATGTTTCTTTGTGGAATCATTACTATTTATAGCATATTTTAGAAGGTTTCATTTGAGTCATTAAAAAATACGGAATAAAAACCATTTGAATATTTTCAACCGTATCATAATATACATATTTAGTGATAGAAAAGAAATTGATATTAACTTACAGTGTATAAAGCATCAAGGCTGAAGTCGTTTTAATTTGATTAGCATCATAAATATGTTTTAACGACATACGATAATAGAACTACATTATTTTTAGTTTCTAGCTACTTGTTTGAAATAATTTGGTTGATTTTTTTGAGCCTATGACCGCGATTTATATTAAACCGGTCAGTCGTTAGAGCACACTGTTACAATTTTATAAACAACCGAAGAACCGTTTAAATTCGTAATCGACGATATCTGGGTAGCCTGGGTTACAGTTATCAAAGAAACGTAAAAACGTGACGTTCGAAATGTTTAATACAAATAGAAAATAATATATTATACTGAGATCTCATATAAAAATCACCACCAACAACAGAAATATAGAATAAATACGATTTCTATCGATGAGAACAAATTGAAGGGAAAAAAGTAAGTGTCTTTTGGTTTGTGTTATGCATTAATCGTGAACAAATTGAGAGCGAAAGGTCATAAAGAGCTTAGTATTCATCTAATTGTATAAGACGATTTCGCTTGTTGGTACCTATACTAACACGCAAATGCAATAATTCAAATAATAGTACAATTAAATTAGTAGTCTGATAATACGTAGTGAACATTCCATAGGTCCCACAAGTGATGAATAGTGCGGAAACTCCAGTAAAAATCCCAAGGCTGTCCAGTGCCAGATAATATTATAATAGATTTATATAATATTATGTCTGAGCAGCGGGAAACTCGGTTTGACTCTACGTGCGGTCGATCATTTTTTTCTGGTTTTCCGTTTTGCTTCAATGGTTAAAATATTTCACAAATAATAACGTGGATATACGGCGAATGAAAATATACAATATTTACAATACAAGGTCATAATATTAAATACTGTATAAAATACATAATTATTAGGTATTATATATATATATATATATGTGTGTGTATAGGTATTCGGAAAATAATAATTTCCAAATATCCGAAATTTTTTTTAAAAAACAATGAAGGAATTTTTTATTAACATTTCATCAAAGTATAATATAGTATATTATAATTAATGTCTCGATAATTATAATTTATAACAAAATATTTAAAAAAAAAAAAATGACAATATTCCTAAAAATAAAAAATATTAATATTCAATACACTTATACAGTTATAGTAATAGGTACATGATAAGGTATTAAAGAATAATTAATGAAAAAAGAATACAATAGAAACAAACATATTAATATAAGATAAAAAATAAAAATAATATTACCATTATGAGTGATGACTAATAACTACTAATAACTAATAATTATAAAATATACTTATATATTTATCAAGATTTAAGATTAAATAATGTCACTTAGCATGCGCTTAATTTATGATTTTAACAATAAAAACTGAATTTGCGTTGATAATAAATTTAATTCATAAATTAAAATCAATAAAATATTTGTGTATATGAAGAATTTATACTGTGGTGTCTGCTAATTTTTTTGTATGATTTTATTATGAAATATGAACATAGTATAAGACCGAAATATACTTACGGGCTCGGGGCTTTGCACCTAACCTAACCATTATTGTATTATTATTATTATTATTATTATTATTATGTATTATTTTTATTGTATTATTTTGTTAGTATTCACTAAAATCTCGGAATTTTAAGGTGTTCTTAAAATGAATAATTCTCAGAACAATTATAAATCAAATACTAAAAGCTTTAAGATCCGGTTTCATTAAATATTTATACTCTCTAGTTTATGTGTGATTTGTAATGATAAAATATTAGTTTAGATTTAAAATCTCTAATTTACTATTAAAACTCTATATCATAACTTTTTGCATTATTAACATTATTATTAGAGCAACAACTACAAAGTTATTATGATTTACATTAAATTAAAGGTTCTTAAGGTTCTTGTGACTCGCAACCCAAAAGTGATTCGCGTTATATTTTTAAATAATATATTTTTTTAACATGCTTTAAAAAATAGTCGTTGATACTATAATTGTGGGTTGATGAAATTTAAAGAAATTTCAAAATGGACCGTACCATAAGAAGTTTGGGAATCTCTCTAATAGTCTAATAATTAGACTATTTATACATATACCAGAAAATTTCACGTTATTTTTTTTCATATAATTATATATGTGTAAAAATCGTTTCCGATCTCGGAATATCGATTGAAATATAGACAGCGGATGAAAATGTATAATATACGTTGGCCCCAATGGAGTTTCAGTTCTTGCCATTAGTTATCCATTGACCATTTTAAATCTCCGTAAGATAAATTCTGAGCTTATTTATTGTAACTTTTCCCTAATGAGGTTTGGTCAAAGTTGTTTATTTATCTTAATTTGTTTTTCATAACATAAATAATACTTACCATACGTACATATACAATTACTATAATATTATACATTCATATACTAATACTAATAAATTAGGATGTTAATATATGGATTGAATTAATTTTGAATAAATCATTTAGAAATTATTATTATGATTTTGAGTACGAGTGTTATCATTATATACTTTATTATATAATATGAGAAGAGATGGGAATATTGAACAGTGATGACACGTGTACATTGTACATCTGTGTGTTTGTGGTAAATAGTAAATACCGAACGTTGATGATTGAACGTTCGTGGCTGTTTAATATTTCGTCATGTCTCATAGGTTAGGTTAGGTCATATTATATAGGTTAATTTATCACTAAATAAACCACATTGCCCACAATAAAACGGCTATAATACAGGTATATCACCATATCTAATTTTTTTTTCACCTCAAGCTAAACTTTTTTCGAATCGAACTAGTGCTTTGCACTTTAATGTCTATCTATAAACCGACTTCACTAGAAACTATGCTTTGCTACAACTGTTATAATATATAAGAAACAATCAATTATCATTAGCAAAATGTTTCAAACATATAAAACATATGGTCAGCGGGTGAATGAGAGTGAACAACTATTTTGACAATGTATAATATACATTATACATGTATAACTTAGAATTATTATAACTCGATGAATAGAATTATAATAGATTATAGAAAATGGAAGATACCTACCAATTTTTTTCTTTACTGGGAATATATAATTAATTTTCTTAGTGAATATGGCTTTAATGACGCTATTGTTAAAGTTCATACAACACAAAGTTTGAGAAATATCGTGTTACATAACTACCCGTATAATAATATTATACATTTACCATAAAGTCTAAATAATAATAATAATAAATAATATAAAGACGACGTGTTGAATAAATTAAACATGTTTATCGCGTTATATCTTCATTTATCATGTTATATCCTGTAAATTATTATATTAAAATAGGCGCCAAAATATTTGAATACGTAATTTATGAATTACCATCGAACAAATGATAATTTATAAATAGTTACATTTGTTATGTGTGACACGTATTAAATTATTAAATATTACATAAGATATGCCACACCAAGTAGGTATCGCGACGAGTAATACAAGCATATTTACAGTTATGGTCTCTAATTTTTATTTTATTTATAACTGGAATAACATACAACATTTTAGTCATTGTATAGTTATTCGCAATTTAGGAAAAAATTATACCATTTAACATTCACCTGAGTAAACAAACATGTACCTAAATATAATAAAACAATTTGAAACGTAATACTCCATGCATTTTAAAATTTATACACATACCTACTCTGGCGAAAATTGTTATTTTTTCAATTACTATTTTATAATTAAAAACATGTTTTAATTTACCGAGGGACTGTAAATATAAATTCAGGAATATAAATAATATTTTTAGGTGTAAAAGTAACATGAAAGTTTTGATTTTGTTTTAAATTGGATTTTATCATAACTATAATATAGTATATATGCACTTAATTTCATTGTTTAATAGCATATTATAGTATTATGATGAGTATCGCGTGTGTATGATATTTGAATCGTAAACAGTATTGCAATAATGATTAATATACTTATTCAACTATTAAACTCAATTAGTCTGGTGCTGATTTATACGTATCCTAAAATACAATATGAATAAATTAAGGCTTGAAATCAAAATTAAATTTTTTGGTTTTAATTTCAATTCCCCTTATTAATATTAGTTACTTTCTTTTTCAAATTTAAAATAGTATACTGATTTTATAATTTCGTGATTTTTATATCGATTAAAATTTTTTCTGATTCATAAATAGATTTTAAATTTATTATACTATTATCGATTTGTAAACGGAAATTATAAAACGATTATTACTTTGATATATATGTACCTAAATTATTTATTACATTCTTTTCAATTTCAGTATGATCATTTTTAGTATCAATAAAAAAAATCAAAAAAATTGATATTACGATATTATATTTTCGGCGGGGTTCTAGCATAATTTGGTATAGATTTAAAATAAAACTAGGGCTAAAAGATTTTTTTAATACAAACGAAAGAAAATATTATACCTTAAATACAAATGGAATCAAAATACAAACTCGAAGTAAAGTTGGTTATTATAAGATATAATATACTATACTAAGTATACTATATAAATATTCTATATGGTACTATAATATAATACTATAATATGCTATAATATGTATGTGTCGTATTGCACAACGCCGCTATAAACACATTGCGGACAAATTGGCGTGTAGGTATCGTGTCATTATCGTGCAGCGTACGTACGTATAATGTACATATATTATAATATCTTGACTATAATAACAACAATAATGGTAACTATCCGGTATAGTACATTATGACTGGAGTGCTTAAGTGTGTGTGTGTGTGTATGTGCGTATCTAGTCCATTTCATAGAGTGTGTCAGGTTTGCGATTTTGATCAACCGAAGGTCAGGCGATTTATATAGAATGGAATTTAAATAACTATATAGTGAAAATACTTAATAATGATATTATTGGCAATCGTTTTTCGACATACGGAAAACGTAAAATTTAAAAAATAATGGCTAATGGCCAATGAGAACCTCTAAAAAAAAGTAATAATTTTAATTGATATGTACCTTGTCTATATGAACCGATACTCAAATAGGTAATTATATTATGTGTTAGTATCACGATCGACTGAAATTGCCGCGTCTAACCTGCTGTGAAAAAAAAAATGTATAATATGAGAATATGAAAATTCAATTATTTATTTTATTGCTTATAGTAGTAATATTTGTATATAATTATTAATAGGTACATACGCGCACACGACTTTATAATAGATTAGATGGACTTACAGTGTATACGAGTGAGTAAATCTTACTTGAAACTTATAAGTTATAGTCACCGTTTATGACGTAACAGTTAAATAATTCATAGGTATTGCGGAGCATTGTTTCTATACTGACTCATAATGTTATTATTTTGTGAGTGAAAACAAACGTAATAATTTTTATGTAATGCAAGACGTATTAGATAGATACTTGTGTATCTTTCAGATTAGTCTAGTTTAGATCTATAAACCATAAGATCGAATTTAAATAATATGTTCACGAGTTTTTGATAAAATTTACATTGGGCGTGCTGTATGTATGTTGTATATATAATGTTATAAAAAAAGTTTTAACAAACTATAATTAATAATGTATAATAATATTATACTTCAATAGTAAATAGGTACTTTGTAATTTATATACATTTCAGTAACTTGCAGTGAGTGATATAGGTACCTATGTGTACTGTAAATCTATATTTATTCAAATTATGTTATTTTGTATTTTAGAAAATGGAAGCGTTTTAACATATATTAATATAAATAAATCATAAATATTGGAGTTGTTTTTAAATATTACAATCATTTAAAGTAGTGTTTCCCAACCTTTTTGGCACTATGGACCAATTGGAGAACTTTCGATACGTCATGGACCACTTCAATTGTATAGGTACCTTAATTTTCTTATAAATTAGAATCAATTTTCTTCACACATTTTAGAATTTAAATTATGAATAAATAAAAAACAATGAAATGCCTTACAACAGGCTTTTAAAAATGTTTATAATTGATAATTTTTATTAAAGTTAAAAATAATCAAAAATTTAATGAAAATTACTATTCTAAAAAAATGTACATCTGCCGTTATAATTTAATCTTGGTTTACAAACAAGATTAAAGTATCGGTTGAAATAATAACATAAATTTTACTGTATAAAATAAATTTATACATAAATGACGTAGGTACTATACATGATTGTCAGTATTTGTGTTATGCCTCAAAGGAATATGAAATATTTTTAAATTTTGTAAATATGGCTCGTGTCGTGGACTATAGGTAGGGAAAACCTATGATTTAAAGGAAGCAGACCGTAGAAGTATCGTGTATAATATTTCAACAAAAAATTTTTAATAATTCGTTTATACATTTTTTTAACTTTTAATAATTTAATAATTTGTTTTACCAATTGTCTCATTGCATACCTTAAGTATCTTAGTTTTTTACAAATTGTTGTAGAATATTTTATACTAGATCTTAACATCTCATACATCTAATTTGTAAATAAACCATTTCTATTGAAAATAAATTATTTTGACAATATTCTTATTCATAATTTTAATACAATAAATAATATTTTAATTGCTATAAAACAAAATGTTATCAATAGAATTAAAAAGTAATTGCTGTTTTCAAGTTGTATTAAATTATTTACTTTTGAACCACCAACAATATAAATTACTAATAATGAAATAATTTTAAAACTCTGTATGAATACCAATAGTATAATAATATCCTGAATCAAATTATTTCAATACCTCATTCATTCATAAATTTGGAATGAAATTCTTCGATATGTATGAAAAATTACGGAATTTATAGCAGATTATAACTTTATAAGGTAGGATTTATAGTTTAATATACTGTAATTAAGATTTCGTTCGTTTGTATATAATTTTACCTATCAAATATATTTTTGTAAAATTACCGCTACTCGCAGTATATAGTAATTTAAAGTTCAAACTAGTTGTTATTTTAGTTAAATGCATAATACTTTATCAAATATCAATACCTTGCAGTGTTATGAAATGAGTTCATTTAAATATATGAAATGTATGTCACTTGTTTTAAATTTAGAAATCATGAGTTGATGCTGAGATAATATACTAAACAATGAGTGGCTAAAAAAAATATTTTAGATTTATTGTATAGGAGCATAGTGTAATATAATATAAAAATAAAAATCAGAATTAGGAAAAAAAGCTGCCGAATTAGAATGTATACGCTCCTAGGTACTTTATCAATATTATCATATATTATAAAACAATGCTTACACTGTTATTTCACGCACGATAATATTATTTTATTTTATCTAACAACCTTCAAAATGTCGTACGATGATTAACAAAAAATTTTTAACACTCTTATTTATAATAAGATGGGTACCTATTTGATTTCAACGTTGTTATGCACACGATCAGAATGAATAGGTGATGAATAAAAAGAACTCAACATTTACGGATCACACATCATTATTTTCATTATTATAATTCATAATTTGTAAATATATAATATATATAGTGTGTATAATAACAGCAAGAATAGATTATTTTGTTTACACCTAACGAGTGATACCAGGTTTCGAGTTTTATTTGAGGTGTATTTTTTATCTTTTCACAATCGGTAAATTATTATATTAGGCCAATTTTTAAAGGTGACATTTTTATTTTACGTACTGAAAAAAAATTCTAGTGTAATAACAATTCAGTCAATGTGGTTATATTTTATGACTTGTTCGGATCGCATTTATATTGGATTTACGTGCGTTATATTCTAACATATAACAATTACTATCGTCATAATTTAAAACTCATTTCATGTTCAAAAATAATAAAAAAAATATTTATTTATAATTCCTTGACTAGTAAATTACAACGAAATAATATTATAGTGATTATTTAATATATTGTCTGCCGAGTGTACTTAGTTATATAACTCAGACTGTAGAGTTTATGAAGTAATACGATTTAAAAAAAAATAATACCAATAAGAACCCATATTATTTCAAAATAAAATCCATGTTTAATTATCGAGCATTTTATGTACTTAATTATATCTATAATACTTTTAAATTGCAAATGAAATAATAGAAATAATATAATTTTAAATTTTAATATAAAACAGGAGAATTATTATATTTTCTAGAGTCACATAATGTATAGATACATATAATTTTTATTTGATCCTTAATAAGTACGTCCTTCGAGTTCTTAGTGAATAATTTTTAGATAGATTCATATCGAATAAAACGGTTTTGTTAGCAATTTGAATATAAATTACTGGATATAATATTAGGTTTAATGCAGTGTACGATATTGAATTGTATAACTAAGGGGGCTAATTTATTCACGACAAACTTAACCCTGGACTATGGCCTAAATACACCTCCCCCTTAAATTTCTGTTTATACACAAAATAGTTTTTTTAATCGTAGATATTTCTATACAGTAAATTCATAATTGTAATATTAATTAAAAATCTCTATTTACTTCATTTTTTCTAATGAAACTTAAATTATCGTTCTTCAGATCCAAGTATGTACCTATCTTGAATAGGTAATCTTTTATGTATAGCTATTAGTACTTTGTTTTAATAAATATTTTAAATTAATTATGATTACATTTAAATTGTATATACACTTATTAGTATTGTAAGAGCTTACGATATTATGCTTTTAAAAAATTAGTTAAATAGAATTCCTAACATTTAATATAATATATAATAAATGATTTATTTAAATTTACCGACTGTACATGTGTATACTACAGCTGTGTGTATATCATATAGATAAATAGAAACTATAATTCGTTTATACATCAAATCGTTTTTATATTGGATTGTTTGTTGATAAATATAGCTTTATGAGTGAAAATCGTTTGTGTATTTGTGTACATACACTTAAATCGGAAATCACCGAATATATTTAGAAATTAATATTTGTTTCTTTTCAAACTTTCCGTTTTTTGAGTATTTTTCAACAAGAAATATCCTATTATTATGCCACTAAATCCGGTCGAAGTTACGTGTATGTATATCCATACTCGTAATTTCACGACGTCACACATTCATATGTAACAAGATGCATTGTTATCCTTGCGAGATGGCCGAAATGTGTCGGAGAAAAAAATCACACATACATACATACACTCACTTATACTTACGCCCCCTACTATCACGATAGTGTATACAATTTCACAAGATTTAATAACAGTCGGGCCAGTCGCATTGTTATCTTGAATTCGTGACTTTCGCAAAGTCACGATCGTTTAATTACCGCCGATTCTACGCGATTGTCCAATTGTTGTGGCACTCGAACTTTATGGAAATATGTATATACAGTTTTTCTACCCTCCTCTCGCCAAAACACAGACAGATATCTCCAAACACCGTTATAATATAATAATATTATTATGTATTACAGTGTCGTTTAGCCATCGCTTTAAAATTATTTTTCTTTCAAATATAATATTTCTTAACGATATATTTAAATATATTAGTTTATTACACACAGATTGATATCCGGTGGTGATCTATGAATAATAATATTATCCTTGACAACATAATGTTATAATTTATAATACAATAAATTATTTCTTTAACCTATGTTAGGCAAAACTAATTTTTTTTTAAACACTAAACTTCGAAATCTAGAGCGATGGTTTTATTATTTATTTTAATGTGTATAATAATACGGTCAAAAGTTTTTTTTGATAGCTTGCCATTTTGATTTATTTATTAATGATAACACAACTTCTTAAAAAAAAAACATTACAAATATTTAAGGCCATTAGAAGAAGGTAATAATTACTTGACACGATTTAGTATTTTTTTTTCATATTTATATATTTTAAAAAGAAATTTCAATCGTCAATTAATACTATTAAATAGATCTAATATAATGTTTACCGTTTGGTGTTTGGTATAAGTTATGCGTAATATACATAATATATGCCAATTATAATTATATACCTAACATGGAAAATAAACATTGTTTAAAAATGACTTACGCCTACCAGTGACCATCCATCAGTCAGTCAACACCACAGTATTATGTGTTGTACTTCAATATTACTGTAATTATGACAGTTATTCATACAGCAAATAAATTATATTACTTACTCAAGTAATCCTAATAAAAACCTTACAGACAATTCGAGAGAATATGAAACTTTTTAATGCATCGTGAAATTGCCAAGCAATTTTAATGAAAACTGTTGAGTGTTTGAGTGTTAATTTATTAATTAAATGCTTCATAATAAAAAAATTGTGTAATTAAATTTTATTGTAAATTAACAATTTCAAAATTTTAAAATAGTTATGAATTAGTATCTACCCAAAAAAAAATAGTTATTTGATCATACAAATTTCTTTAATATACATAGTAGACAATTTTACAAAGAATTAAAAAAAGGCTTCCAATTGAATTTAATTTACTAACCAACCTAAATCTCATATTTCATTTATTACTTGCCAAAATATTCAATCATATTAAATAATTTAAAAAAATAAAAATAAAAAGAATAACACATATACATTATATGCATAATATAATATATATTATATTGTATTGTATATGTATTTATATAAACATTTTTATAATTTAGTTTGAGTTGGAACAAATACATACATATATCTAATAAAATATATCAAAATACTTACCTTTACGTATTCTATTTACACAATTATTTTAGTACAATTAATGAATTACTATTACACTAAGAGCAAAATATAATACCTACGTCAATATTCTAAAAATAATATGGAAGTTAAGAAATATAAATAATATTACCTAATTAAACTAATTAACACAACATCAAAAATATCTTATAAAAATAATACAAAAATTAACATTAATAGTAGTGATAAAGTAATTAACAGTTGCTAATTAAATGTTATCATACATGTAGTTTTCCAACTGGTGTTAAAGTGTGCGCTCACATTTCAGTATTAACATATAGGTAGGTACTTTCATTCAGATTGCCGAGTTTTTCTATACAATATATTAGTAATAGTAGCGTCCAATGTAAACAATTTCTATGTTTTCAAAAACAGCGATCACAGTCCACAAACAATACAATAATCTAGAAAACAGTTTTAATTTTCTTATCACTAGGTAACTATTTTTTATCACTACCTATGTAATCTATAAAAATTTACTAATGAAATAGTATGCATCAACATTTAAAGTCTAAAATATTTTCAAAGCTTTACAACGTGTTAAATATAATTTCTAATTGCGTTATGGCGACTCGTTAAAAAAAAAAATAATAGTCTTCGAAATTAAATAAAACAGTCTGCAGGAGACTGGAATGTAAAACATTTGAAAGAATAATTATTATTATAAAGAATCAAACAATTTATTTTTCTTAAATTCAAAAATAACTTATTTCATTATTCATTTATTTAACAGTTTTGATCTTTGTTTTCTAAAAATACTAGTATTGTATATTATATTATTATATTATTATCTACATTTGTATTTGAATAAAATTTTTTTTATTTTATTTATATTTTATAGTTATCACTGTTAAAATATTATGTTATACAAACCTAAAAAATATATTAGTATTTTAATAAATAACACGTCACATACAATTATGTTATTTTATCGTTTTTGAATAATTTTATGAAAGTTCAATAGTAAAAGATGAAGCAATAACAATTTGAAAAAAATGTTAATGTTATTATTTACTCACGTTTAAAAAAAATTATTCTATACCCACTATCCAGTAGGTACATATTATTATTAAACACTGTCAATGAATATTTGCTTTTCATTGAATATTGAGTAAATTTTGTATTTTTTTTTATCATAACATATTTTCATAACGATAAAATTAGAAATTTAAATTTAAATTATATACTTAGTGATAGATAATGATATTCATAATTATATCTTAATATTTAAGCAATAATGTTAAAATACTAAATTTTAAATTTGTTTTTAGTATACCTTATACAAATAGTTGAAGTTCTTTCAATTGAGTGGGTGACTATTATAAGTGTGTTTTTTTGATACATATAGCTATGAAAGTCGTATATATTTTATTTTTATTAAAAATTAAGACTTGACTGCTTAGCTTTTTACTGTCATTTGATTTATATTTAATTTATATGTAATGTTACAAAAATTATTATTTAAGTGCTTCTAAAAAATTGGTCTGTAGGATATTATTAATATATATATATATATATTATGACTCGAAGTATGTTTTTGATGGATGTCTTACTTGGCTAAATGACTGGTGGAGGAACTTGGTGATTTTATAAATGTTTCTGGCTGCTTCTGTTTGTCTGTATTCCACGAGTAGGTAGTTTCATTGTAACTCCACAGGTTGTGCAAGAGATTTCTTCCTCTTAATTCATTATTATTAAGTACCCATAGGGTTAGGTTAGTCGGATGTATTACAGTAGGTTGATATAATTTAAAAAAAATATATTAAATATAAAATTATTGCATTTATTAAGTTATTAGTATTCAACTATTATAGCAATATATATTTAAACAACGATAAATATAAACAGACAAAAAAAACACACACACACATAAATGTAAGATCAATACATCTATCTTACCGTTACCAAAACTAATAAGAAATAACTTTTCTTTAATGGTAAGTTTTTATAAATCTATAAATATAGAAATATAGTTAAATAAAAATGTAAGATAATAAACATAAATAATTTTATTAAATGAAAATAAACTAAAAAAAGTGGGTAAGTAGGTATTGCTCTGCTGTACATTAGGTACCGTATGGATCATTATTATATATTATAGGAGTGTTAAATTTGAATCCAATGATAGGTATAATTGTATAAGAAAAACGATTATGAACGAAGATGATTTGTTAGCCTAAGATATCATTTGGAATGGTTGGTGAAAAAAGTGGTTTATGTCTTAATGGCCTGAATACACCAGAATTTAAGTTCTTTTATAATTATTTTAAGTTAAACTTATGGAAAATCTCGTATTGAATTTTCAACTCTTAGCTACTTATATAAACATTTTTATGAATTATACTTACAAAATAATTTACAAATATTCATAATTTTGACGAATTTTTGACAATATTTGAACTTCAAATGCAAATAAAAAAAATTGTGACTAACGATTTTTAATTATTTTTAGCTACAATAAGAACAACTCATAAGGAACCTTAGGTTGTTCCTTAGGAAACAAATCTTATACCAGAACATCAGTTTGGATTTCGCAACAAACATTCGACAATCGATCAAGTACATCGAGTTACTAATGTGATTATTAAAGCTCTCGAAGAAAAAAAAAGAACTGCTGTGGAATATTCCTTGACGTATCCCAGGCTTTTGACAATGTCTGGCACGAAGGATTACTCATCAAACTGCGTGATCAGCTGCCACATACCTGGTGTGCACTTCTTGAATCATACTTGACCGACCGTCAATTTGGAGTCACACACGAAGAAGCGATAACCGAATGGAAAGACATATCAGCTGGAGTACCGCAAGGTAGTATTTTAGGACCTATCCTGTACCTACTCTATACGGCTGATATACCAAACGATGACAACACAACATTAGCTATGTTTGTCGACGATGCGACAATTTTGTCAACATGTAATAGTCAGCTCACTGCAACTGATAACTTACAGAAGTCGATTGACAATATCTTTGCCTAGACAAGACGTTGGAAAATTAGGATCAATGGCGATAAATTGGTGCACGTTAACTATACGTTACGCAAAACCTAAAATATCCAATTAGTACTGAATCAAACACCAATCCCATAAAAAGGTTCAGCAAAATATCTTGGAATGCACCTTGACTATCGTCTAAACTGGAAACACCACATCCGTCAGAAAAAAATTCAGATTAAATAAAAAATGCGAAAACTTTATTGGTTAGTCGGACCCTTCTTTGAATTAACCATCGAAAACAAACGTCTACTGTATGTAGTAATTATAAAACCGATCTGGATTTATGGCATTTGTATTGATATGCTCATTTTCACATATCATGATTATAAATTTCTTATTTTTATTCAATAAAATAAATAACGGTCCAGTTGTCGCACGCACATAATAAACCTAAATAAACATTTTAAATAACTGATGAAAGGAACGATTTATATTATTTGGTCACGTAGGATAGGTACATAGGTAGTTGTGACAGTGTAGCGCAACACATGTGATCTATTTCGTATGCCGCTAGAGACAATGGATGGTACGGTAAGGGTCTCTGTCGCCGGGGATAAAGACGATTTCTTGGTAACGCAGAGTCCTTTGATGGGGCCGCCGATGTCTCTGGCCGGATTGACCAAGTCGTCTCCTCTCATCAGTGCATGAGCACCCTTCTTAGAGTAAAGTGCATGAGCACCAGTTGTAGAGTAAAGTGCATGAACACCCTTCTAAGAGTGAAGTGCATGAGCGCCATTCGTTGAAGACAGTGCACGAGCACCACTTGAACTAACCAGAGTGCATGAGCACCAGGGAAGACCCACACATCAGACATTGCGAGTGACAACTGAGCTGTTTCCTTTTTTATTTAATTGAAATCAATCAGTGTTACTTAATTTAAATCTAAGTGTTTAAAATAATATCCTTTTCCTTTCACGTCTATTACGTCAACTGCATATCCAGACAGCTGCGAATAAGGTAAGGTGCATGCGCATCAATATTTACATAATCAC
>VUJU01000968.1:30635-43909 GCA_009835225.1 Aphis craccivora | reverse complement strand
AATATAAAATATATTAAAAATAATTTAAAATATAACTTATAGTAAATACGGCATTCATTCAAGGCTTGTGTCCCTTGTGTTTGCCGAGAAACTATTTGAAAACCCAAATACACAGTCCCCAACCTCACAGATTTTTATTATTTTTAATTTTAATAAAAAATCATTAATATTTTTATTTTTGCGTTATTACACATTCAACTGTGGGGTTGTGCCAGTAAATCTAAAATCGATGTTATACAACGCTGTCAAAACATTGCCCTTCGGACCATCACTGCAGTATACCGGTTCGAAAGAAACAACGCAATTCACCGTGATATGATGCTGCTTATAATAGCAGACGAAATCCAAAGGTTTGCTTGCAAACACGAGACGAGAATAGATCACCATGTCAATCCATTGGCCATTTAATTATTAAATAACTCCAAGGACATCAGACGTCTAAAGCGTCTGAAACCATACGACTTAGTTTAAGATTTTAGATTAAGGCAGGGCCACTTCATTGGAAGTGACTCCATCAACGTGTAATATATATATATTTATATCTAGTATGTAAAATATGTTTAACTGTTAAACATATTTATAAAGACCTTTGGGTCGTTTAAATAATAAAGCCTTAGGACATTAAAAAGGAACCTTGTATTAAATTTTCAAAATTTTTTGGTCACCCAACATTTTTTTATCGACACTTAAAAAAAATGTCTAAAAAAAAATCAAAAATTTCAGTGGTCTATAAATACCTTAAAAAAAGTAAAACATTTTTGAAAATTTAATTTCGTATAGATAACACTGACATAAACATTTAGTGAACATTTCAATTATTTATAGTGATTAGTTTTTGAATTACAACCATATAAAAAAATTGATTTGGTTGAAAACTGGTTTTGCGTAAAAATTCCCGTTTTTCCGTCATTTTTTTTTTTTTTTGTTTTTCTTGGTGCTTTTGAAAACTATTGGGAAATTCAAAAAACTACCTCCCCAATGCACCAATTAGATTCACTTTCTACTTTGCTACTGAAATTGAAAATCGAAGTATTATTTCGGAACGTTCTCGTGTACACAGACACAAAAAAATATATATATATAAAACACACAACATTGTAAAATCATTACATTCATCGCTCCGCTCAGAATATAAAATTTATGAATTTTCAACTACAAAATTACTTTCTTATTTTTGCGATTTTGAAATGTTTCGTAAAAATTTGAACTATAAACGCTTATAAAAAAAATTGTAACTGATGATTTTTGATTTTTTTTCAACTACAATAATAATAATTCATAAAAAACCTTGTATCAAATTTTCAAGTGTTTTTGTGCACCCAACATTTTTTTCTCGACAATCTGAAAAAAAAATATAAATACTTGATAAAATCGAAAATTTCAGTTATCTATAAATAGCTCAAAAACATTTTGAAAATTTATCTGTGTATAGAAAATAAATATTAAAAACATTTGGTGAAAATTTCTAGTGTATTAACCTTGCCTAACCTAACCTACGGTTATTAGTTTTTGAATTAAAACCATACCTAACAAAAAGTCCATTTTGTCGAAAACTGGTTTTGCATAAAAATTGCCATTTACCGTCACTTTTCTTTTGTTTTTCGCGATTTTTTTGAAAAATACTGAACAATATTTATTTTTTACTTCTATAATACACCAAGGATATTCATTTTTCCATCGGGAAATACCTTCAAAGTTTGAAATTGAAGCATTATTTCAACTACTTATACTATAGGTACACTGACACAAAAACAAACAAAAAAACAACAACACATACATCATTGTAAAATCAATACATTTATCACTCCGTTCAGAATCTAAAATTCATTATATTATTTATTGTAAATTCAAACGATTTAATTGACATTTAATTATTGTTTTTTGTTTTAAAGAAACTTGAAACTTGTAAACGGAATTTTTGAAATACTTGCCCAGTAGATATAAATACATAGTAGATATTATACTATATTATAAATTATATTAAGTAGTTAAAGTAGATAACTAAGTTATATAACTTTAAGTATAAAATTTATTTCATTAATAATAGTCAAGAAAAATATTATTCATATCAAACGTAATTGTTTAGAATTATATCAATATCGCGTAATTTAATGTGCGTATTTATCATTCTGCATCTTTCTACTGTCAAACGCACATACTACCTATTATAATGTTGTTGACTTGTTGTTATCAGTTATCATGATATTATTATTATTGTGCGTATTTATTAGTCATTCGACCATCCTCACTATTGTAATAATTAGATAATATATGAAATTGTGTTGACGTTTTTGAATAATAATGATAATATTATATCATTGGTCGTTGTTATTGTCCTCGTTGTAAAATTGACAGTCGACGCCATCGCATAAGTATAACTCTTCAATGACTGCCATTGATATTATATTTATATTATTATGGTGTATTACTTGCAATAATCAATAATTACAATATATATTTACAATTTTAAGTATATAATGTACAATGTACATACATATTACTAATTAGTATATTAAATAAAACTCCAGTATTAGATATTAGTAGGATGTCAGTTCACTATTTGTTTTTTTTCTTTGACCTACTCTCAACATAGCAAATTTTCGTCAGCAGGATCAACCGTATGATGTTAGCTTTAATATAGAGCAAAATAAAATTTAATTAAACCTAAATTTGAAATTATCTGTGTTCTTAAGCTAGCTGGGTTTTTTACGATATTTTAACTTTTATAGGTGTTATGAGGATGTAAAATGTTATTATTTAAAAATATTCATCTTGTATTGATATTGAAATACCGTGAAAAAGTCAAAGTAAGAACTTAATTTAGTACTGTATCTGTTCAGAATTGTTTTTTGTAAGTAATAGTTTATTATTAAATTCAAATTTAATGTATCCGTTACAGTGATTAACTAAATTATAAGATACGAATATACTCAAAATCTATTACGGACCAGACCAGACTTCCCTGGTTTTTACATATTTTTTTTATGCTTACAAATACAAAATAAATTTCAAAGGATTTTATTTTATACAATAAGAACAAATAGGCACGTTTGCAAAAATTTGCGAGATATTTTAAAATAAGTCTGATTAAACACTTAAATATAAAAGTATAATAAAAGTTTAAAATAATACTTATTTTGTGATTTATGTCTATTATCGGCTACCTATATAAATTGAATATTATTAACGAATAATTTAAGTAATATATTATAATAAACAATTTTTAAAGTTATTGTGATCTGTAAATATAATTTACTTAATATTACTTGTAGTTTTATTCAAAACAATTTAAATATATTATTCAATATTATCCAGGTTTTGAACAATTAATAGAAAGTGTGTCAATAAGTTATACGAATAAATCATTTAAATCAAACTAAGATGTAGTTGACAGGTAAAACGCAGTATGAGTTAATAATAAAATACAGTTCAGTTTTACTCTATATGTATAGATAGATATAAAATATAAATATGAGTACTGCTCAGTTAACCTATATAAAACGCATTGCAGTAGAGTTCACAATAACAATAATTGTACGCAAGTTGTGGAAAAAGGTACACATATAAAGTGCTATCATTATTTTTAATGGATACAATTAATTCATGCCCTTGTATAATATTGGCAGTAATAAAACCACAGTAGTTCTGAATTATGAAACAGTAAAAAAAAAAAAATAAATAAATAAAACACAATAATACACTTAAAACAAATTATTTATCTCGAAATATACAAACCACATTATACATAATTGGCACACAAGCCTAGTGACTGAATTTTCCAAAAGTTTTAAATGTGTAAGTTAAATAATAACCATATGCTCCATTATTCCTTTAAAATGTATTCAAATGAAAAATCTGCTTCGTTAAAAACAAACTAAAAAAAGTTGCTTAAAAATTTTGAAAAAATATTATATTTTTCAATTTAGAATTTTAAAATTTCATTTAAAATAATCAATAAAATATACGTTTGTTTAGATATTTTTTATGTATAAAAAAATCCTTATTAAAAGAAATTATAATAATGCATTCAATTTATTTAAAAATATTACAGAAATAATAAATATATATAAGTTTTACACATCGTATTTATACATTTTTTATACAATTTGTAATCCTCTAAACATTTATTATTATATTATTATACCATTTATATTAGGTTTTTAATCAGTGTAATTGAAATACAATGATTAGATGATTACTGACCTGTTGAAAAGGCCATCCGTTGATGGAACATCGAGCAGTAATCTGATTGGAAAATGACTTACCACATTTGCACTTTCGAGTGTTAAATAAGATACACTTTTCTATCAAATAATTAAAATTGATAATGATTTTTATGTTTCTGAGGGGTGCTCAATGTATTTATACTGTAATGAGTTAAAAATATGGTAGGTATGTAATTATTATTATGAAATAGTATTTTAAATGTTTTTTACTTTTAACGTTTATCTACTCACCACTCTGTAAGGTATGTTACGGGGTTGGGTAAGAGAGTTTTTCTTTTTGAATAAACTAATGTATGGAAAATATCTATCATATGAATTTTTATTTTCCTTACGAATAACTCGTGGTAGAAAACTGTATTTTGTAAGACTTGATGTAGGTAGTAGATGTTGAATGACCAGAATGGGAAGAGGTATGTAAAAATATTGTATTCGACAGATCGAGATAAAATTACAATAACTTAAATTTATTATACTTATGAAAATTAAACATAGAAAGATTATACAATTATTAAAATTATGTTGGGTGATTGAGTGAGCCGAATGAGGCGGAACGGGCCGACTGAGCGAGGATCTTATTGTCGGGTGTCTTTTTATAGATATTGTAGTATATTGTAGACAGTTGTCTAAATAATATTATTTAATATATATGGGGGAATATTTCTAAATAAAATGATTAACATAGGACAGGCCGGTGAAGCAAAATAATAAATATGCTGAGGCAACAAAAAGATTTTGTGTATAACACCGCCGTATGCGCAGGCACGGGACAGAACCTCTGTCGCTGAGTGAATCGGCGAGAGCGTAGGTACGACGATCGTGCGTGTGAAGCGACGATCGTAGTACGGGCTAAGTGATATGGTATTTTTCATTGTTTTATTTTATGTTTGTTTTTAATTTAATAAAAAGTGTTTCCGACCTGAACAACCCGAGTTGAATATTATTTAAGTCGTTTTACGTAGTGTGAGCTACTAACAAAATAGTAAGACATTATAATACTATTTTTCTGTCAGTACTCGTTATCGTGGTCAGTTGATTGAGAGCAAAGCAACCTTAGAGTTATATAGTATAAATCCTGTGACACCTTATAAAACTAGTCTTTGTGCAGTACTCGTTATCGTGGTCATCAAAGATTGGTTGCGTAAGCTCATACTGCAGAGTGCAGGTATCGATAATTACTTGTTTGACGATTTGGGCATTGGAAGTCGAAATACCTATTATATACGTCAGACTCTGCCACGGCGTATATGACAATATGATATGTCGCCTCTGTAATTGAATTAACAGATTGCGGCGTTGCTCATTTGCGTTTCATTAATGATATTTTATTTACTAAATAACTTATATGTGTACAGCTGCAAAGATTGTGATGATTATTTTTAAATCTAAGAGTAATCTTAATTCATAATAATATACGTAAATAAAATAATATAATAATAAATAATAATCTATAATAGTCTATGTTTGCACGGCTGTAGAGATATTTAATTATAAATCTAAATAATGATATACCATTACAATACTTGATAAAATATATTTAAATATATATATATATATATATACATATATATTTTTTTATTTTATTCATATTTTTTTTATTAAAATATATTTTAATCAAGTTAATTGAAAATACGATTTAAAAAAAAATCTGAATTATAACATTCTTTTAGTTTTTTTTTAAGTTGCATTTTTTTGAAACTATAAAAAACTTTAACTTTTGTAACAATTTTCTTGAAGTTATTAAAAATAATAAAAACTATCTGACTGAATGTATAGCGATGATTGCTTGAAGAAAGCGATTTTTAAAAATTAAAGTATGGTACTATAGTAAATATTAACAAAAATACTTTTTTTAGAAAACTAAATAGTTATAGAACTCTTTAGATTACCCTCCGTAGTTTCTTGACTAATTTAATTATTTTCTTATTAGTTATTATAATAAATTACATAACAATTAAGTAAATTAAATTTATATAACAGTTTTAAAATAAAAAAATATATTATAATTTATTTTAAATTTACTATAAACATCTTATATTATATAGGTACTTGATATAATGTATCGTATATCAGAGTAACTCGAACACTGTTCGTTCCAACTATAATTCACAGGAAACATGATATAACCGGAAAAATTAAACTATTTTATACTGCTTAATATTGTATTTACATAAAAAACGTTTTTAAAATTTCATTTTTTATTATTTAGTTAAGTTAAGGGTAATCTAAATTTTTTACAACTTTATCTTAAAAATTAAAATACTATTTGAATAATATTATGTAGATATACTTTAAATTATGTATACATTTGTTACCTGGGTACTTGACGTCAAACTATAAGGATAACATATTTTCTCCATATTTTTTCACATCACCATTAATATCATAGGTACACTTGGCACAGTAATGTAATACAATATAATATTACAAATTATAATATTCAAATTTCTAATATATTAAGATTTAATTTTAGCATTTAATAGGTCCATACTTATTCTTAATATAGTTTTCATAATATATTTTATCAAGCAATTTTTTTCTGGTTAAAATTAGTTTTTATTAACATGGACTAAGTTCATAGTTCGTGTATTTTATTAACTATTATATCATAAACTTGTCGTTTAGCGATCAGCAGATATTATAACTAAAATAGAAGTCTATGGATTACGTGATGCTAGATCGTAAATTGACAATTATCCGTTTCCTTCAAAATTTAAAATTCTCCATACGAGCTATACCTTCACCAATAACAAATTTAAATCTTGTGACAGCAAAAAACGTTATAAGTACATTCTTGTTTACATATTTCATATTAGATATATTGTATGCATTATTATTCAGAAAACGGAAAGCGATAAAAACATATTAACTACATCAAAAAGGGAATCATAAGGAAACCTTTCAAACACCACAGACACCTCAAATGAAAAACAGTGGTTTCGGACTTGTGTACAATTATAGATCACCGTTTCCTTATTAAGTTATAACTCTATTACATTGTTATAAGCACTAATCATAAACGTTTCACCTTGTTGGCGGATGGAGATTACGCCACAACTATAAATGAACGTATTTTTTTGTAATATACTTATGTATTTAAAATAATATTGTTTTTGTTAATCAATTTTTGGCTAGTATTTAATTTAACTGTCTAAAAAATGTTGTGTTTTGTCTACAATGTTTTTAGATAATGCCTTTGTTACATAACAGGGTCTCAAAAAATCTTTTAAAAGTCATCCTGAATGTAAATTTTCAACATACAGTAATTATATGTGAGATCAATTTAAATTAACTAAATAATAATATTATAGTTAAATTTATAATATGCTTTTATTATTTAAATATAGTATATCGTCATTTTAGATTGTAGTTTGTAATTCGTATTATGTATTATACTGTACGTAAAAAATAACATCGTTGGAAATAGAAGATATGGTGAAAAAAGGCGTGGAAATCAACATTTGCTAATGATTTAGAATATTGTCATTGATACTTACAGCAAGGCAAGAATGATAAAAAAGAAATTGGCTTTCACACCTACCTATCAGGGAGGCTATAGCACTGTCTCGAGTGATTGAGCACTGCCGAAGAAGTATCTGGCTAGGTATCGATTTCAAGGATAAGTATCGGAATATTGGCAGTATGATAATCTATAATCTGCGTTGACATAGTTATATGTCGGTATTGTCGGTATGGTTCACAAAGTAGTGAAAAATACAATAAATATGATTACAGCAAAGATTTTAATAATTTAATAAGTATATTACAAGTGCCTTGACGAATTCAGGTCCCTTAAATACTCTTACCTAGGGTAACTACCACCCCCAATCAACCCTAATATGACATGCACGGTAGCGACGATAATCGTACATTACACATAGAATACAATTAATAATTATCATAATTGCTTTATTTGTGCACTACTACAGTGTATATGTATTTATAATATAAGTGAAATAAATCATATAAATCGAATAACGTGCATATTATCATTTATTACGAGCGTTTGCGGTGGTCGTGTGGGCGGCTTAGTATTTCGCGTCGTCCAGAGGTCGTCACGGATGCGCCTTTTTTCTTTTTCCAATACATCATTAATTTCTAGGGTACGTGGTATGGAATTTACTGGATATGGTAACACCAAGTCCTGCGCAGCATGTTAAACAAACCAATCCATAGATCGTGAGCAAAAAAAATTCCGACCTGTCGCGCACATACGAGTACCTACCTACATAATATTATTTCTCACGCCACCGCGACATTCCCGCACAACTTTAGCAGCATGCGTGTCAAGGCACTTTGTAGGAAATTACGTGAAAATAAAAAATCCCCCGTAAACTGTGACAGTTGAAATACTATATTATACACAGTCATAACTTAATGAAGTAAAAATTCTTAAAAGTATATTAATATGTCAAAAGTGCACTGAAAATGTCAAAATATGCACTTGAAATACATTTAAAATTCAAGAAATTGTCATCTTATCGGTAAGAACATTTTATTTTTTATTAATATTAGAATATTTAACTATAAACAGACCTGCACTATACACTCGCGAATGCCGAGCAGGTACTAAACGACAATGTCTGATCGTTTACAAGTAACTACCAAAATTATTAATTAACCAACTTCATCTGGACATTTGTGACTGATATATCATAAATAATTAATCTACCAATTGCATTATCTTATCGACCACTGACCAAATCAAACGCTGTAATTACACCCTCATACAGTTTGTGTAAAATATTATTTTATGAAGCATATATTTTACGGATGTACAGCATGTTTAAAACAAAAAAAGTGAGTAAGTAAGTACCGCTTGCTGTTCATTAGGTGCCATATGGATCATTATTATATATTATAAGAGTGTTAAATTTGAACCCAATGATAGGTATCATTGTATACGAAAAACGATTCTGAACGGAGATCATTTGTCAGCCTAGGATATAATTTCCAGTGGTTAGTGAAAAAGGTTGTTTATGTTTTAATAGCCTGAATACACCAAAATTTAAGTTCTTTTATAATTAATGTAAGCTAAACTTATGAAAAATCTTGTATTAAATTTTCAACTCTTAGCTACTTATACAAAATTTTTTATGAATTATACTTACAAAATAATTTGCAAATATTCATGATTTTCACGAATTTTTGTCAATATTTGAACTTCAAATGATAATAAAAAAAAAATTGTGAATATGTATTCTTATAATTTTTTAATCACTTTAAGAATAACTTATGAGAAACTTTTTATTAAATTTTCAAGTATTTTCATTGGGCCAAAAAAATTTTATCGACACTTCAAAAATAATTTTTCAAAAAAATTGAAAATTTCAGTTGTCTATAAATAGCTCAAATAAAGTCAAAATATTTTAAAATTTAAATCACGTAAAGGAAATGCCGATCTAAATAACTGATAAAATTTTCAAGTATATACAACTTATACTTTTTGAATGATAACAAATATTTAAAATCGTTTGAGTATAAATCGTTATCGTTACGCTATTTTCTAAAAATTTAAAATTCAAACGCGTTTAAAATTTTTCCTATAATGATGCTACGAGTTTTCTCTATAGCTACTTGGAGAAAAACTTATGGAAAACTTAGTGGTGTATTTTTAATCCTTAGTTATAAACACAAAAATTTTTATGATTTTTCGACTACAAAATTACTTGCAAATTTTTGCGTTTTCGACTGATTTCGTAAAAATATGAACTATAAACGCTTATAAAAAAAAATTGTGACGAGCGATTTTTAATTTGTTTTATCTACAATAAGAAAAACTCATAACAAACCTTGTATTAAATTTTCAAGTGGTTTTGGTCATCCAACATTTTTTTATCGACACTTAAAAAAAAAATTCTCATAAAAATCGAAAATTTAACTGTATATATATAACGCTGACATAAACATTTGGTGAAAATTTCAAGTATTTACAGTGATTAGTTTTTGAATTACAACCATATAAAAAAATTAATTTGGTCGAAAACTGGTTTTGCGTAAAAATTCCCGTTTTTCCGTCATTTTTATTTTGTTTTTATCGATTTTTTTTGAAAAATGTTTACTTTTGACCTTTATAATGCACCAAGGATAGTGAACTTCTAACGGTTCTTCAAAACAGCAAAAGTAAAAGTCCAGGGCCCGACAGTATCTCAAATTCATTTATTCAAAACTTTCCCGAAAATGGGCTCTCGACTCTTCTCTAGATTTACAATTCAATATGGATACATGGTACCTTCCAAAAACAATGGCGGAACACAACAGTAATCCCCATCTCAAAACCGGAAAAAAACAATTTGAAATTCTTAACTATAGACCAATATCCTTGATAAACACTATGAGCAAAATCCTGGAAAAAATCATTATCAAGAGACTTATCTGGTTCCTTGAATCGACAAATCGAATCTCAAACCAACGATGTGGCTTCAGACGTAATTATTTTACCATTGACAACCTATCTTCACATCACACTGATATCTGTACAGCTTTCAAAAGAAACCAACATCTCCTTCTAATTTCTCTCGATTTACAAAATGGTTAGGTTATGTAATGTATAGGACATGGTTTGGAGATACAGGGTACTATCGACACTCATCAAATGGGATATTAACGGTCACATGTTTAAGTTTCTAACAAACTTTTTAACCAATTGCTCATTTAGAGTTAAAATTCAAAACACTTTATCCGACTCTCATTATATTGAGAAAGGTCTTCCGCAAGGTTCAGCCCTAAGCGTCTCTCACTTTTTGGTAGCTATTAAAGATATCGGCAACAATCTTCCTCCTCCGGTCAAATACAAATTCTTTGCAGACAATTGAAACATATATTGCAGAGAGACAAACTTAGTAACCTCTTCACAATCCTTACAAGAGTCTCTTAACACACTAGTCATATGGTCCTCTAAGACTGGTTTTATCTTTTCCCCTACCAAAACACAAGGCATCATATTTAATAAAAAAAAGGTCACCTTATCCTTCAATTACCTTGAACATGACACCATTAAATTTTTCGGACAACTTACGTAGCCTAGGTCTTATATTCGATCACAAATTGTCATGGAAAACACACATCAAAAAACTAAAAACTATTTGCATTGGTAAAATGAACATTATTAAAACTTTATAAAACCTTTTATGGGGTTCTGACCAAAATAGCCTTATATTGGTATACAAATCATTAATTCTTTCACTTGTGAATACGGTTCTGTCATTTATGGCACTGCCAAAGCTAAGACGCTCTCCTTATTCGATCCGATTCACAATCAAGGAATCAGATTTGCCACTGGTTCTTTCAGAACAAATCCAGTGACCAGTATTTTATGTAACGCCGGAGAACCTCCTTTCTAAATCATTCGTAACATTAACACGATGAAGTATATGATCAAGATTTCAAATCAGCCAAAACATATATCCTCCTCTAACTTCCACCAACATTTTCTAAACACCAAAGCGCAGATTCTCTCTACGATCTTTGAAAACTTCAATCGAATAAAGAAGAATATTAATCTTAATATAGATTTAACCAATAAGTCTTCCTTTCCTATACAAGCGTCCTGGACTTGGTCCCCAGAAATTAATACTGATCTTCTCAAATATAATAAAAAGACAACCACAAACTCGTTCATTGTCTCCCTATTCTATGAATTTGTTAACCTCTTATACCACGACTACACACTTATTTACACAGATGCATCTAAAAGCATAAATGGAACAGGTTTCGCAATAGTAGACGGCCCTCAAGTTAAAATTTTCCAACTTCCGTATTTCTCCAGCATCTTCACAGCGGAAGCCTATGCATTATAGATGGCAGTCCAATCCGCTATCCAATCAGACTATACGCACACTCTTATAATAAGTGACTCTCTCAGCGCCCTGGCCTCACTACAAGATCATCACCCCAAAATGAAGTAATCCAACTTATAAAAGACCTTATTTCTTCATCGAAAAACAAAATTAAGTTTAAAGTTTATTTGGGTCCCATCCCCCATAGGTATCCCCGGGAATGAAAAAGCCGATAAAATGGCGAATGA
Organism: Aphis craccivora; assembly: GCA_009835225.1. Taxonomy (NCBI): domain Eukaryota; kingdom Metazoa; phylum Arthropoda; class Insecta; order Hemiptera; family Aphididae; genus Aphis; species Aphis craccivora. The sequence continues at coordinate 31,660 of VUJU01000968.1, read as the reverse complement.
AGCAGTGACACCCACAACATCCACCATCATAAATAAAATCCCAAATAAAGATCTCACGTATGAAGCCCATAAACGGATAATCAAAACATGGCAAAATCATTGGGATTCAATACCCGCCAGTAACAAACTCAGAAACATCAAAAAAACTGTGCCCAAATGGGCGTATCTTGAGAACGCATCAAGGCGTGAACAAATAATTATAAACAGATCCAGAATAGGTCGTTCCCATTTCATTCACTCATACTTGATAACCAAGGAATCTCCCCCTCGTGTGACACATTCAACACCCACATTACAATGGCACACACATTATTGACTGCCCCAAATACTCAACCACACGTTTTCTTCTCAATAATCAAAGGTCACTCGAAGAAGCCCCCAGTCAACAAAACTCCAGCAACATTTTTAAATTTTCCAAAAAAAAAAATAGATTTAGATGAAAAATTGTAAATATTATAATGTTTTACATTGTATTCCTATAATAGTAAAATAATCTAAACTTTCATATTGTAAATCTTTAACATTTTGTAATTATATAGGCTAATAATCTTTGTAATTGAATCCTTTATGTTAATAATATATATATATGTTACCGTCAATGATGTAAATTAGTTAATAACGTAAATGCCTAGCCAATATTATAAATTCCTAACATTAGTAGTCGATATTGTCAATGCCTAGGCATTAACTGACAACATAGGCAAAGTTGTAAAATTCAAATATTTTGTTAACACATTTAGAACTATGACTAGGAACTTAGTTTAATGTCTAATACTGATAGGCAATGTAAAATGTTGATAATAACGATATATTTTAATTAGGCCAGAAATGTATAAATGCAAGATAAATTATACATAATTAATAATTATTTATTTTCACAATTTGTTGTACCGTGACACTTTGAATTACATAAAACATTTTTTTTTTTACATGCACATCTATTAGTTTTGCAATTGGTTTTGCAAATACATCTTGTATAGCCTTGTGATCCAGCGATTCCATATCCAGCAGCCTCACGAACCGTA
>VUJU01000968.1:0-30585 GCA_009835225.1 Aphis craccivora | reverse complement strand
TTCTGCGTCCGAGCGCATAAAATACAGCTGACCATGGTTATAAAGAAAGACCAACAAACAACTTATAACAACTAGGTAAACACAATACACAAAATAAATCTAAACTCATATAGTCGCATTACTTGCAAAATACGCTAATACAGTTAGAATTTATAACATAAATCATTTAACATTTTTAATCACCAACGTAATAATATGTTACCATAGAGTACTGTCGATTATCCATTTAATTATACGGTCGACATCGCCATCTAGTTTTCACTAGAGTTATAAAAGGGGTACAATGGCGTTCAATTTTGCTTCAATCTGATAATCATAATACCTGCATAATGCCGTCTCTTTAGTTTTATTACTCTAAGCTACAAACAGAAGCAGAACAATAATAATAATAATATGATCGTGTGTTATTGTATGTAGGTATTATCGGCTATCAGGTACAAAATATTATCATTATTATCGCCGCTATATCTTGGGTCGAACGATATCGAATTTATTACTTATAACTTCTGGTCTTTAAAATTGATAATAATTATTACAAACTTTGACCAGTGCCGCAATCACCTTCGTGGGGTGAACTTCATGACTCCCTGAAAGATGGGCATAATAAATACATTTAGAGGCTCTAAGTACTTTATGAACTGATTTGAAAAGTGTAATATCTTTTGCCCTGGGACATAAAAATCCTGATAGCTGCGGTATCTACTGACGAGTATCACATTTACACACTATAGCTATCTCCCAAAACCACCTAACTTTGAGGAGCAATATCTCATCAACGGATTAACGAAAAATGAAAATTTGAACGTAATAATTAATGAAAAAAATAGTTTTATTCAATTATGAAATTTTAAGTATAGGTTACCATTTGAAAATTAAAAGTTGATAGCGGTTTACCTAATAAATATAAGGGTGAAAAATATAAAAAAAAATATTCAGTTCTAGTATAGCGTAAATCTACAATTTTGAAAAAAAAAAATTTGAAAAATGTCAATACTTTTTCAAATAATGAGTGTTGTTTGATAAAAGAATCACCCTGTATATATATTGTACCTGGATCTTACGATCCGTTTGAATTTTAAATAAATAAATATTAATTGTTTAATGTGATGGTTCAGATATTCAGAAGTGTTTAATAGTTTTTTACGTTTGGAAATATGTTCAGAATATTGGAACCTAGGTGATACATCTCGTCAAAAAAATTACATCTGTTCACTTGTTTCTAAACTTCCTGTTAAACGTCGTCGACCAAGAACAAATAATAAAATTGCAAAAAATAGTGGAGATTCAGAATATAATTTAGATGATGATTTAGATTCAAATATTATAATTGACAATAATGGAGAAAACCCAAAGAGCAGTTTCTCGTGAATATTTCTTATTAAATTCTAACACTGAAAAAAAACGTGTTTGCCAAAAATTTGTTTGTGCAACTTTGAGCATAACTTTTCCGGTGGTCAATAATGCTCTCAAAAATTATAATGATTTTGGAATGTATACAGGTATTGATGGAAGAAAAGGTCAAGTAGCATGGAATAAATTACCACTAGAAAAAACGAATAAAGTTAAAAATCATATTAATTTATTTCCAAGAGTTGAATCTCACTATTGCCGCCGTGATAGTTCTAAACAATATTTTTCACCTGATCTGAATATTTCAACTATGTATAGGCTGTATTGTGAACAAATTAGAACTGAAAATTGTATGTTATCACCTGAGGATCAGGAGATACCAGTAAATATCAATATTTACAGAAAAATATTTAATGAATATAGACCAAAATTAGGATTTTATATGCCTAAAAAAGATCAATGCACTAAGTGCAATATATTTAAAGATGCTAGCGAAGAACAACAAAATTTACTAAGACCAGAATGGGAGCAGCACAAAGAGAGAGAGAAAGAAGCCGTGGATAGCAAAACTGAAGACAAACAAAAAGCAATTGAAAATAAAGGAGTTAACTTTCGTTCAATTACATTTGATTTGCAGGCAATTTTGAGTTTGCCTTATGCAGGAGACTCTCAAATCTATTATATGCGAAAATTGTCTGCATATAATTTTACTATTTTTGAAAATCCTAATGCCCATGGATACTGTTATCTATGGGATGATATCAATGGAAGTAAAGGTTCATTTGAAATTGGAAGTTGTCTTTTACAATACTTATATTCTTTGCCTGATAGTGTGTCACATGTATCTACATTCTCGTATACTTGTGATGGACAGAATCGAAACAAAAATGTAGCAGTTGCAATGTTATATGCTGTGAACAATATTGAATATATATATAAACACTTACAAATTATCGATATGAAATTTATGGATAAAAGAAAAAGGGAAACAAAGCATAACATAGACAAATCAGAGAGACAGACTAAAATGGTGCTTTTTAGAGAAGTTTTATTTACTCATGACGAACAAATTGCATTAAAAGGTATGAACAAATTATGTAATGATACAAACAAATTATTCTCCAAACATATGTTATCATTAAAAAATAGAATGGAAGAATGGGCTGTTTGCTACAGAAAAAATTGTTTTACTCACGGTCATAATACTAATAATATAATAGAATCGTCTATTCGTATATTTAAGGATATTGTTCTTGAAAGATGCAAAGCGTTCAATGCAGCTGCATTAGTAGACTTTGTGTTTAAAAATTTGCATCATATAGAGTAACAAAACCTCAATTGCACTTCAAGAAATTTTTAGACAAGGCTAAGGACTCAGAAGTTAATCGTATAAGTCAAACAATGTATACTGTTTCTTCATCTACAGAAACTAATTTAACATATAATGTTTTATTATTAAATGGATATGAGTATTGTGATTGTCCAGCTGGTATTGGAGGAAAATTTTGCAAGCATATATGTGCCATTCATAGCAATGGTTTCTTAGTAGAAAACATTCCAATACTGACGACCAAAAATAGAATAGAGTTGGGTAATCTTGCAGTTGGAAACTCATTTGATCCAACTTTTTTGGAGCCAATGGAAGATAATATTGAAATTGAAGTGTCTATTAATACATTAAATAACACATGTCCTCGATTAAATTCATCTGAAGACATGACTTTAATTGATGAAAACTGTAGAAGTATTGATTTTGAAAATCAATGTGATTTTAATGAATTACCTAATAAAGTTGCAATGGAAATAAATTCACTTCAAAATAATTTTGACAGAATTAAAGATTTGGCACAAAATAATGGCAATAACACTATTATATTAAAAAATTTGAAATTATTTAATAAAATGCTGGGAGGCATAAATACAGTTTCAGATTTAACAGATGTATTTTTTAACAAACTTCGTCGTGGAAAGTTAATAGGTACTCAACCAACATCAAGATCCCGATGCACTAGGAAAATAACTAGTGGAGCAAAAAGAATTCAGGCAGGACGTCCTTCTAATGTTGAAAATTGCATGAAGATTAAGAAAAAACAAAGACTTCGGTGTATTGGAAAAAATATTAATAATAATGTACCACATGCAAAAACTCATTGACTTTTAACTGTGAATCAACAGTTGTAATATAATGTTATTAGTTATTACATTACATAGACATTAATTTAATTTGTTAATACTATTTTAATAACTTGGACAAATTATTTCTTTATAATGCAGTATTAAATATAACAATAATATTTACTGTTTAGTTCTTATGCAAGTTTAAGAACTATTTTGAATTTAATACCTAACAATTTTTATTGTACAAGTCAATTTTCTTTTACATTTTTTACTTATTTAAATTTTTTTAAATAAATTAATACTTTATTAAGTTGCATACTTGCATATATCAGTTTTGTATATTTTTTGGTTTATACTCTTAATAGTTTTATCTTCAATTATTTGAATTTTATTAAATGTTTATCTACCTGAAGTTTCATTGGAACATTGTACATACCAACTACATGTAGCCATGTTGGTACTTACTGCCTACTGGCTACTAAACGGTGATTTATAAATGTCGGATTTACCAAAGATTGAAAAGCTTTGTAAAATTAACAAATACAAGAATTAAGAACATACTAAAACTTCGGAACTTTTTAACAACTTGATAATTTCTTAACTAACTTGTAAAAATAAACTGCAGGGCTCAGATATTTATGATATTCCATGTATTTTTCTATACCTAAATCCAATTTACATATTCTATCGAATCAAGTTTACTTAGTAAACTATTTTTTATTTGGCATAATAATGCATAATACTGCATATTGGATGGTTTTTAATTCTTTCACAAATATAAATGCATATTTCTGTATAATTTTGAATATAATACACCTATAATATATATATATGTATATATAATATACATATATTTATATATAATTTAACTTATTTCTAATGATAACAATTGATAATAAATTATTTTCGCGCCCAATTCAAATAGGCCAATCAGAAGCATGAATTTAATATCGTGACTAGTTTCAAGTAGAGTACGTAAATATGCGTCCCGCTGTCGCTGAGTGAGTCGGCGAGAGGGTAGGTACGACGATCGTGCATGTGAAGCGGCGATCGTAGTACGGGCTAAGTGATATGGTATTTTTCATTGTTTTATTTTATGTTTGATTTTAATTTAATAAAAAGTGTTTCCGACCTAAACAACCCGAGTTGAATATTATTTAAGTCGTTTTACGTAGTGTGAGCTATTAACAAAATAGTAAGACATTATAATACTATTTTTCTGTCAGTACTCGTTATCGTGGTCAGCTGGAAAATAGAACTATTTTGTCTAAGGCCTAGGCCAAAGAGAACCCACTCTCAAACATCCAGTACCCGTTATAGTAGCCAGTTGATTGGGAGTAAAGCACCCTTAGAGTTGTATAGACGTATAGTATAAATCATATGGCATCTTATAAAACTAGTCTTTGAGCAGTACTCGTTATCGTGGTCACCAAAGATTGGTTGCGTAAGCTCTTACTGCAGGTATCGATATTTACTTGTTTGACGGTTTGGACATTGGAAACCGAAATACCTATTATATACGTCAGACTCTGCCACGGCGTATACGACACATGGGAAAAGTATAATATTCATTCAATCAAATATTATTAAAGGTACAATACTACGATAAACAACAATAAAATTGACAATTGATTAATATAATATATATTTTTTTGCACACAAGCAGAAGGTACAGATAACCACTATATGTATAAAAATAAACCAACTAATTTATCATTTATGGATACAGTTGATCACGTCCCAAAAATTTGTGATATAACTACACAACAGTAAAATATTATAACATAAAAATACAATATGCAGTACAGTACAGTATGAGATGTGCATCAACAAATGTTGACGGTATACATTGCTATAGGTAGCCGATAAAATATGTTTACAACTACGCTTATAATTTAATATTCTATACTACAATATTTAAGTACATATACCTTTATATTTAATATTATTATATTAGTAGTGTAAGTCACATGGCGATAATAGTACATACCTAACTACCCCGAATAATACACGCTATTCACCTATAGGTACTACAACTACACCTTTCTCGTTTAGTTTTGATTATCGTTAAAAATAATAATATAATAATAAAACATAGGTATATGATATACTCGTAATATACAAAAATATAAATTATTTACAACAATATAATATAGCCCCATTTCTAAGTATACGAGTAATTATAAAATTTAAGCTACATTCAGGTCTATTCCGTACATTGTTTTTATAATATTAAAATACATCAAACTATTTCAATACATATATACCTATTATACAAATGTACAGAGTAATTATTTCAAATGTCATTCATCGAAAGCCGTACAAAAAGTGTGAAATCCTAAATCAGTCTAAAAAATACGATCCGATCAATAAATAGGTATAATATTTTATACAACATTCTCGTATCTCGTGTGTGTGTGGGGGGAGGGAGGCAATTAGTTTTCATCATCAATAAACAAACTATTATTAATTATTCTTCAATAAGTTATCATAAAAAATATTTGATATACTTCTTCAGAATAATCATGAAAGATCATGTGAATAATATCAATAGTATGAAACTTAGTTTTGAAAATATTTCGGGTGAAGGTTGTGTGTGTTTATTATAATGCATAACGATAGTAATATCAACTATGAATCGATGATACTCGCGATATAGGTATAAGACGGAAGTTATAAATAGTGATGAAGCGTAACTAAAAATGGATATCATAAATCGTAATAATTGAATCAGGTTTTTTAAAATAGTGATATCGACCTTCACACTGTATAATATACAATATACAGTCTATTTATCGTATCGACTCTCGACGATAATAATAAAATAATATTATTTTTCGTTAACAATAACATTAAAATGTTGTGGTGCCGACAGAGAAACGGCTAATATATAGACAACTGTTGCAGAACGTCACCGCGTGAACGTATTCACTTATTGCTAGTGGCACTTCCTCCCAAGTCAGTAGTATTGATTTTTGTGGGCGACGCAGCCGGCGAGGACGCGGCCTCGTCCAGCGGGTCCAAGTCCAGTCCGTCGTCGTTCTGTAGGTCGGTCGCTGCATCTCGAGATCCTCTGTTGGCCGTCGATGAGCCTGATGAACCTCCGCCGCCGCTCGAATTGCTGATGGATGAAACGCCGGCCGCTTTGCGCCAAATTGCCGCCTTGATGGCGTCCACGAGCCGGGCCAGTCTGCCTGCTGCATTCTGTGTGACAAAAACAAAAACGATAGTGGTAATAAAATTATGTATAATAACAGTATTATAAGTATTATAATACTGTAAACTGTATAAAAAATGATTTTTTCTAAAAATAACCTCGAGGACAATATAGTTTAGAGGATAACGTGTCCTGTATGTGATGACACTTGTCTTAAATTGTGACTTCTTAATTAAATATTAATTATATTAAATATAATATACTAAAATGTATGATTTTTATGTTATATCTGGTGGGCCGCTCCCTTGAGAGATTTCTGGCTACGCCACTGTTTCAACTAACAAACCTAAATTGTATTACATGTAATGGCAAAGGTGGGCATTAACTAGTTAAAAAGTTAATTTTTTTTAACTTTTTAACTTAACTAGTTAGTTTATTTGCTAATCAACTTATGAAACTTAGCTAGTTGAATTTACACTTGAAATAACTTAGCTTTTCACAGTTGATTAAAATAAAATCTATCAAGTTGAAAACATTTTGAAATTTTTCATTTATACATAAATATTATAATATTAGTATAAAATAAGAATATCCAATACTATAATAACACAAACTAATGTATAAATTATATAGGTAGTTATAGTTGTGTATAATGTATATATGATAATAATTAATATTATGCCGTTCTATACTTAAAGACAATATTATGAATTTAAATAACATCACTCTTTATGTGATTTACTTGATAATTTAAAAAAACAGATTAACATTTTTAAAACTGAAATAAGTTAATATTTTTTCCTATATTAACTTATTGATCTTGTTTCCTCTTACCTTAACTTAACTTGAGATAATTATTTTCATTAACTTGCCCACCTTTGGGTACCTAATGGCTCTTAGAGTATGACCATAAATTTAAGTCCACGTAGGTATGTAACTAATCTTGATAGGTATAGGTTAGGATACACATAAATACAAAAAAAAATATATATATACGAGTATATAATATATTATTTTCAAAAACTTTAAACGTATAAAAATGAAACAGGTCTTCAAATCAAACAAAGATTTCGTTACACAACGAAAAGCTTATTGTTTGCCAAAAATTACATCTTATGAAAAAATTACACTTTTCTAATTTTTGCAGTGTGTGTGTACCATACCTCAGGAACCTAACCTAACTGCTATAATTTAAAATTTGGTTAACTTAAAATTTTTTTTATACAAATGGTAAACTGGCAAAAACGTTATACATGATAAAATTCATCTTCACAGATTTGTGTCAGTAAAATATTTTTTGTTTTTGTTTAGGTTGGGTTTTTTTTTATTTTTTGCGTTATCACCTAATGAACGTAATTACTAGTTTAATTTTATTTTTTTATATCCAGTTACCTTAAATAAAAAAATACTACCATAGTTAGGATTTTGACTGTTATGAATTATTATAATATAAATTTAATTTTTAATCTTTATAACGCAAATCATGGTTGTGCCTAAACGACTATTTTATTATTTACTTTTAATATATAAATATATATATATATATATATAGTAGTTTAATACTCCACTAAATCAAAATGTGGCATTACTGTATAATAAAATATCTATCATAAAGTTAAATATTACTGATTGAAAAAAAAATTAAGTACCTAGTACTTATCACTTAAATTACTTAAAAATTGTTTTTATCGAATCTACAATTAATCAATTAATGTTTAAAGTTTAGGAAGAGATGGTCTTGTAGTTCGAACTAAGAGTGTTAAAAATTGTTCAAAATTGGTACCTATAATATTTTTTTTCTAATGTCAGTCGAAAACTATAAGATTTTTAAAAAAATATTATACACCTTGTATACTATTATATACGTTTGATTTCTCATTGAGTTGTTACATGTTTTTATTGAACTTATCTATGAAATTTAATTATCTAATCAACCTTGTTTAAAACTTTTAAAAAATGTAAGTAACTAGAAGTTAAATTCAAATTATGTAAATGTCCAGCTACCCAGCTATAGCTGACAGCTATATTATATAATAACCACTGCATAGTGAATGTGCATAATAACCTGTATAACGTTGCCGATGGCTTGTGATATACCGTTGACGGCTGTGAAACTGGGACCGAATAGTCTGTCTGGGACCTGGAGAGTGACTTTGTTGGCATCAAATGTCACCTCACTATCGTCTTCCAGTGGGGCAACTGCTGCAGGTGCTATGGCAGAAGATTTTGTCTGTTCTTGGGCTAAAACTTGTTGGTCATTGGTGCCTGGTACTGATGCCAGAAAGTCATCGTCTTCCTGCAATGTAATGTCCCACAATGTTACAAAAAATTTAAATAAGTTTTATGTTATTTATAATATGACATTGAATCATAATTTAATATTCATATATCTAATCGGTATAATATTAATGAAATCATGTTTTGATAGCAATATAAGAATTATAAAAATTATCAACTAGATCCTAAAAATTAAAAAATTTGTGACGTGATGAACTATATCCTATATTATACATTAGGTACAATCAATTTGTTAAATTCAATAAAAGTAAGTATTTTATTTTATTTTATTTTTAATCTGAAATGTTTTAAACTTGAATTTTAATGGATTTTTTTTTTAATGGCATTTAAACATATAAACTATGAAACTATGAAAGCAATTAATTTAACAGCATTGTTTTAATATACGTTATTTAAATGCCGAAACAAAGATATCAAGGGTCAGCAATAAGAGTCTCGCGGAGCAAAAATAAATAAACCATCAAAAATATTTTCTTTAATGATAGTTTTCCGCACGTAATAGACATTTAATGTAATTTTTTATGATGCATTTAAAGATTTTAAAGAATAAATATCGTTTAATATTAACTAATCTTCATCTTGAAAATACTCTATTACATAAGACTTACTTCAAAAGTATCAAATTTTAAAAAACTGAAAAGAGAACACGAAATGTAATTTTCCTCATTAAACCTTTAAGTGTAAAATTATATTATATTATATTAAATAATTTTATTAAGTAGCTTAAAATGTATTTTTAACACAAAAGTAAATATACATTATTACCTGATATTAATATTTAAATTTTTTCTATAAACATTTTTTTTTCAAATTATCTGGACCGTCATAAAATTTAATTATTAATTACCCCTGATCAATAGGTTCCAATGATGCTACACGTTCATTTTATTTTTCCCATTCCACATTGAATATTTAAAAAAAAAACCTCGGCACCTACATATACCTACCGATCTCCTTAGAATTCTTCATGAACACTTTAAGTCAAAAATAAAATATTTGAAGTGTAACGGTATACCATTGTCCATTATAAGCAATCGTTAAAGTAAACCAAGAAGAAGTTAATATCATATTATATGATAGTTCCAACATGACTTGTGTTCAGCTGAAATATTATTTCTATCCATAATTTACATTAGACGTAGAATACGACGAGATTGGCAAATGGTAAAATTAACTAAGCCCATCGTGTGGGTATTAGAAAAATTAGTAAGTAGATGTTAACAGCGTCTTGACCGTTATTACAATAATAAAAATTACATTAAAACGGTAATATATTTATTTTTATTTATTAAATACATTAACGAATATTACAATACTAATAAACGAATATCACCACAAATATAATAATATAAGTATACACATAAAATATTATATAATAATGTAATATTGAATAATCGACTATTACCTATATTAAATTACTTTACCTTAATGTTAAAATGGGGTAATCTTTACGCATATTATATACAGACAGATTAAACAAGGGCTCAAGGGTGAATTATATAAGTATTAATTAATTAATGATAAATTTAAACATTTTTATATTTAGTCTTCATTTTAATACATCTAAATATTAAACATACATAACTGGAGAATTGGTGATCAAAATGTAAAAAACATACTGAAGAATTTTAATAAAGAATTAAGAACTAACATGTCCTCAGTTTGAAATTGTTATTCACTGTAGCGTTGTGTACGAGGGTATCCGGAATAATATGTGTCTATAGGCGAGGTCTATAGACTATAGGTACTATAGTCTATAGTTAATGTTAAAATATCCTCTACGATTATATACGTTTACTACAATATAGACGTATTGTAGTAGTGTAATATATTATTGGCTATAAAATAGTAAAGATTATGTTTTTTTCTATTTTTATAAGCTATTAGTAAATATAACTTAAACACCCACCCTATACGACTTTTAAGTTTACAACTATGTACCTATTATACCTACATACAAAAGCTGTAATAAGAATAGCAATATTAATATCAAAGATATACTTTATAGTCGATATCAATATGAATGGCATAGGTTTAGAACGTAAGAGTTCTATATCAATGCAATATCCATTTACAGTTTACGATGAGTTTTCATTTGTTAATTTTTATAAGAAACAGAAGAAGTTACTTTGATTATCTGATTTAACGTATCGTTCTATAAATATAACCACGAAAAATTAGTGAAATTAATTAGCAATTGAGATTCAAATATCGTTGATTTATTTTATTACAATGTTTTAGAGTACCTACTTATTAATTTTTTAAAATTTCAGACAAAATATATCCTGTATTGGTACATAATAAAATTTATATATAATGAAAAAAAAATCAGACTGAATCCTTAAATCGGATATTACCTATAATAATTTTAAAAATGTCATTATACCTTTATAAATACTTACATTCCAAGCCACACATAAAATATCAATGAAAAATGATAAATAAATATTTACACCGAAAATAATAATAATATACTAATATCGTATTAAAAAAAATGACACAGCATACAGTACGATAAGGCTTGTTCGCAAACGTTACAATACATCTCGTTGTTTTCAACGATAATATACTATTTTCTAATAATCGGAAACAAGCTTATTTATTTTATCGTTTTATAATATTATATAAAAATAGTTTATGGAGTTAAAGTACCTATCTACTTTAAAAAAAAAAATAAGCACTCTATAACTACAGTAATAAATAATAGGTATACTAACAGTTGTATTTACTTTAACTACTAAGATTTACTAAAACCTATATAGATGACACCAACTTACCTAAGTAAGGCTACGAGACCAACTATTAAGTAATACAATATGTAATTTTTATTTAACATTCATTTATGATGAATTAATGATGTTACATATAAGATGACAATGATTGACTGGTAAAATGGTTATTGACTAATGATAACGATATAATATAAGATGATGAATGAAAATCGAAAATAGTGCTAATGATAATGTGGTTTAATGATAGTTAGTAATAATGGTTATTGCCGTTATTGGTGTGATGAAAGGACTGTTAAAAAATCTGCAGTCGACATGCATGGTTAAAATTATGAAAATGGCGCGATGAAGAAGAGACAAGTAATTGCACATTACACTATTGGATTTTGCAACAAAAAAAAATACAACCTATTAATTATTAACGTACCTATAGTATAATATGAAAGTAAAATGAAATAATTGCCGATCCCTCTGTGGTATATATTATAATATATAATACATAAAATACACGAATAATATTAGATGCTTACGTAGTTATATACTCGTATATGTAGTCAAATTATTATTTATTAAGTGTACTGAATATACCATACTATATAATACACTGTAACTCTTGTATTTATAGTTTATAAAACGTGCGATTACGATAAATTTACTGACATGCATTATAGAGTTGTGTTAATACCTATAATAATGTATATGCGTTTATAAATATTGTAAAATGTTACATATTAAAACTAAATTTTGATTATCGGTTACACTCAAGCTTATGTGGCTGTATTATCAAATAGTTTATTTATAATATAACTATAAAAAATACGTTAATAATAATTTAATTTAAAATGGTTATACAATATCACGTACCAGTATACTCGTTTTAATGTCATACATGACATTTTATAACACATATAATGATAGCTAATAAACGTGCTATTCACAGTTTAATCCGTACCTTGAATTAAATGTTACATAATCGATCAGGACTGCAAAATCAAACGAATCTTTTTCTTTTTTAATTATACATGTGATTTTAGCCTATGTCTAAAATTTCGTTTTATACATAGGTACAGTCGAACGGTTGTGATAATTCTAATCTCATAGGTCAAAAAACACGACTCGACCTTTTATACTACTTACCTACCTATACTTTTCAACAACTATTATTACTATATATTATGATTTATGACTATACTTAGATATATGATTATGACAATATAATGATGGATAATATGTATAAATGACGATTATGGAATATATTATGGCGGTGTGGCTGGCAAGCGTCGATACGATTGAGGAAACGACGATATGACGACGACGAGAGGATGCATATTTTTAGAATGAAGTCTCCGACGATGGTGATCCATCATCGTTTGTCGCAGCAAAGCTCGACGGTTCGGCGGCGAAACTTGGCTGGAAGGCTGGAAATCCGGGAGGAGCGCCGGCAAAGCTCGATGAAGTACCCTCAAAATTTGCTGGGGTTCCGGCAAAGTTCGGTGGTGCTCCCGCAAAGTCCTGCTGTGACGGTGGAGGTGGCGAAGCGATCAGATCTGATCCGGGGACAAAGGCTGTCGGTGGCGTATTTGTGACGAATCCCGGTGCATCAGCAGCGGCCACGAAGTCTGGTGCAGCGACGAAAGTGTCGACTGAAGCTGCGGCGGCAACACCGTTGAATGTGGCATTGTCCTAAACACACATACACGCACGCACACACACACACACACACACACACACATCACACACACACATTCGTCGTTCGACGTTATTCATTATATCATATTATTTTATTATATAATAATATATTATTAATAAAAAATTCAGTGCCCGAATTCGACTACAGTATTACAACAACATAAGCATACGGCGTAAATTGCTTTAGTCCTTTCACAGTACCTAGGTACTATTGCTTATTGGTAATATTATTTAATTTGTTTGTGCACGCCTTATCGGTTATATTGTATTCGAATGTTGAGTATATGCAAAACATTACGTTTGGTAGTAGATAGATAATAATATAACAGTAGAAGTCATGAATATATTTGATTTTGAATTACTGTCGATATCAATTATTCCGTAAGGGTATAAAAGAAAATAAAGGGGAATTGTGTCGGCTAGCTTATACATCTGAATAATATATGATTATAAACAAGACGGTTATAGTGTAATTAATAAGATATTGATCTATAAACTATAGTCGGAATGTGAATAGAAACCCACAGTCTATAAATACTGATATTATTAGTTACGATTAACTGGTGAATGTGATGTTATACAACGTATTCAAACTTTTGTCCCTTTCAGACGTACGATATTATAATGATATATTATTAATTATTATCCATTATGGTTTGCTATCATATGAGAATAAAATATATAAATCATCAATTTCTACCATATGGTTACATGGATCAGTCACTATTTTCTAAATTCTCGAGCACTGAATTTGTTATAATATTAATATTATTACAACTACTATCGTAAACAAAACTATATATTAATATTGTACGCCCTTTGAAACACACACACATACCACACTCACACACACACACACATCAAAATGCCTACACGGGCGCATAATCATACACAAAGTAGACCACTGCACACCGCTGTTCGGTGCATTTAAAAAAAATCGTCGTCATAATCGTCAATTTATGTTGATTTCAGTAACAAGAAAATAATGTAGATTTTTCGATAGATATAATATAAAACTAACGTTTACGTTTGTTACTCTTGCATTAATACCCTATGGGCTAGTTCAAAATTGTATTAAATATTGGTAGTGTAAAATGCGTTACAGTATCAACTGGACAAACTGAAATGTTTAAAACGTGTTTTATACCGACATATTTTATACTTTTGTATATGTAGGTACTTAAGTATTTATAATACTTTATTTCGAATGCTTTAGCCGATTTTTACACGTTATGTAATAAATTTTGTCTATCGAGAATCAATTATTACTGACATGATCCGGTTATACGTAACTTGTCATTTTGTAATGTACGTAAGTGTGTTTTTAATTTCTGTCATAGCCATCCATCAAAACTTTTTTATGTTTTTAGTAAATAGTAGGTATCTAAAAAAAATTTAACTGTCACCGACGTTTGTTTTTGTTGTTGTCGGTTTTTGTAGAAATTTTTATTTTTTGTTTTACAATTTTCTTCTCGTCATCATCCTGCTGGTATAATCATATATATTTGTACACGTACATGTGAATTATAAAATTCACATTATTTATCAAATACAAATTTCGTCATCGTCGTCACCATCACTTACCGTCGTCGTCATCGTCATCGTAAGTTATAATATAAATATGAATATAAGAATATGATATAGGTATAGTAGTATTTCAGTATTTGTGCCGCACCGCGTTGTAACAAACCCATACGTCAAGTTACATAATATTTTTCAATTTAATCGTCATGACGTCATTGTATAATATGATACAATTTGTAGCTATTATATTATTATAGTCTATGTATTTCTATGATTATTAATTATAATACGTGTATCGCGTTCATTAATCATACTAAATTCATATAATAATAAACATAACTATATTATATAATATTATTATATTACCTGTACAAATTTTCTCTAAATGATATGTTTAGATAAAGAAAGCGAGGACGGGTATGGTTGTGGGTGCCGAGTGGGTTATTTAGTGTAGTTGGTGTTGGTGCCAGTGGTGATTGTTAAAATATAGTAAAAACAAGTGTAAGTGGTTAGTGTAATTGTACAAGTGCATTCGGTTATCCGTTTTTTACATACGTATACAGTGAATTACCGATAATTAGGCTTATATGTCTAACATTGTAAAATGTTTAATTTAATAATAAACTACAATTCCGTACGGTTCTGAAATGATTGGCTTATTTTATGTATGAAATTATAGGTGTATAATGTATGACGAAATAGACCCACTTTAGTATGATTTTGTTTTTAATTTAAATACAATTATTAATACAAAAACGTTATACATTTTATGTTTTATGTTCAAATAACATTTTTATGATATTCATTTTTTGAAAAAAAAAAATTATGATTTTTTTCGTTGTAATTCCAAAATTATTGATAATCCACTGTATGTATATTATATTTACTATGTGTGAAATGCGTGCAGTAGGTACATAAAATGGTGTATAATGACTAAACTATATAGTTACCTATTTATATATAGTAATTTATAGATTATAAATCATGTCTGTAGGTATATTAGATATATAAGTATTAGCAACTTTTTCCTCTTTCTTTGTATACGTGTATATCGGATACTGCTCATCGTTTCAACTTCAACAACCACGGTTTCACATATAAAATATTATTTACTAACTTAATTTATTCACTGAATTTCAAATATTATACGATAATCATTACACATCATTGGTACTTTACAATTTATATTTCAGTATAACCCTCCACAAAAATGTTGAGACACTTCAATAATTGCTTCCTTATCCTTTCCGTTCTCTACCACAATAAACTATACAGACGGTATACCACTTTGATAGTCTATATACACATTACACAATACTATAATTAATTCAATACGATAATATCACTTTATATCCATTCACTTGTTTTCTGCTCACAACCTACGTATAACCAGCGTTATAATATTATACATTTACATATTATATACCTTTATCACTTCTATACTCATTTTAATATTAAATACAATTTAGATCGTGAATCACTGCTAACTTACCTTGTTTCCGATCGATCCTGATTTCGCAGACGAAGAGGATTGGGTCAACACTGGTGACAGGAATTGTGCATTCTGCTGCCGATTGCGCTGATCAAGGTTGCTCAGTAAACGGGTCTTAAAGTCAATCACCTGATTGATTTTCTACATACGCGTGATAAACAAATAAAACGATGCAATCAGTTTTATTACAATTACGATAATGAAAAAATATGCGAATGATTAGTGTGGGCCAGGTCTATGCATGCTGCAAAGACAGCGTATCTAGAAATTGTCTCCAAGACAGGTAAACAAATAATATACTAACACCGTGATGTTTACACGGCGATCTTGTATACGTTACATAACTGATAATTTTATGTGGAACATTGAAATGCTAAATAATTCTTTATTACGATAAAAATTATAGTTTTGGTCGACGTCGCAGTGTACTTTGATGGTTCAAGTTTAAATTCCCCCCTAGATACGCCGCCGAATCGATGCATACATAATATATGGATGAATAATATTGTACCTGAAACAAAAAGTTGAGCAGAACCGCCTTAACGCCCAACGCGGTGGCCGCCTTCACCGTCACTTTGGCCACCTTATGGACGGCTTTCAGTCCAACCAGACTGACGCCCAGTGCTTTCGAGCCTACCCCGACCGCCTTGGCTCCGAGCTTGGCCCCGGCCACCAGCTTGGCGCCAGTGCCCAGCGCCACCTTCACCGGTAACACGATGAGCGGCTTGAGTTTGAGCAACGTCCTTTTTTTTCTGACAACCACAGTCCTTCCGGCGGCCGACGTCGGTACGTCAGCAGGAACGTCCGAAGCTCCGTGCCATTTACTTTGCACTAACGGGGAATCAGCGGCTGCGGCGTCGGTGGATACGGCAGATGACGCTGGACGTATGGCGGACGACCGGGCGCTGGATGGCAAACTGGCGGCTACCGCTAACAACAGCAGTAGAGTGGCGGCCAGGACCGAACGCCGTCTGACCGATGTCGTCGAGGTCGATGGTGGTGTCATTTCGATTGGTCTTGGGTATTTGAACAATACGATATTATATGCCGTTGTGTCGTCGACGACAGCAGCTTTCAACGATGATTGGCTGCAAGATCTGCGAAACGGATAAAAACGACAGGTATAGAAAATGACGTTCGATATATAATACTATGACGACATATTGACGGTTGTGTCAAGTATTATTAATCTTTATAAAAAAAAAAGAAGAGCCCCGGAAGAAATCCGTTAAAAATAATGAAATTAGTATAATAGATTTTCTGACGGTAGTAAGCCACAACATTGGAAAACAATACTAGGTATTGAATTAGATTTTAATTTTACTAATTTTATTGTGTGACTTTATATATTCATAGAACATTTTGTTTTATAATTTTTACATCTACATTACAATTTATATTGTAATTTAAATATGAACTTCCTAATTTTAACACAAGTTTTTACTTAAAAGTATTGGGTATAATAGAAATGTACCTAATTAATATTAAGAACTATTGAATACGTTGTGTAAATACGTGTGTGTAATATTATTTGGATTCAAATAATATAAATAAATATGATGTTATGTTTGTATGATTGCACGAAAATACATAATGCTAAAATAGATAATAAATAATATCAATAATTAAAGTATAATTGTTAAATATTGTAATTTTTTTTTCGTAATGAGCTTTTTTTCCGGTGCTTAAAAAATAATAATAATAATAATAATATTATGTTATAATTCATTACGAAAGGCATATACAATAGATATTTATTTAAAACATGCAGCTGGATAAATTGTCAAGAAATAATAAAAATATGACAAAACACTAAGTTATCAGTTATCACCTATAGGCTATAATAACCTATAAATATACTAAAATTCATTGGTACAAACCGGCGTAAAATTATCTCGCACCGAGATAGTGAACTATATAAAATAGTGCATTTTTTGTTTTACCTATTAAAATGGAATAACCAAAATTGTATCGTGAACAGAAGGAAATCCGAAATATACATTATTATATCATGTGTGATGTAATGTGTATATTAATATATATTGTGTACCTATATTGAATTTTTCGATGTTACATTATTACGTTTAAAAAAATAAAATAAACAAATGTGTTTAAAAACTCAACGTTTAAATTAAAACTTAATATGATATAGATGCAGGTTTTTGTCTATAAAAATTAGTCCTTCTAGTTGAATAGATAAACCTAAATACCTAATATATTATTGTTTGGTTAAAGCCGCGAAATTGTATATGCGTGTTTATATCCACGTATAAGCGCTATGGTGCGATGAAGATAGTTTACCAGGCACAATATTATAATTCACATAACCTCCGCCTGCGGGTATACGGTAATAAACTAAACAAGATACATCACTTTTCTCATTAATAATGCAAATCAATCGTTTATTCGTATCCTACATAATATACGTATTAATCGAACAATTCGGACGGTTTACTGGGCGATTGCACTCATTACCTACAACGGGGAATAATAATGTGTTATACCAACTTATAATGCATTTTTATAATAAAAGTAACGAATGGTGTAATAAAATATATTGTAATAATATTGTTATTTGCTCGTTAACCCGAATCGTCGAGGTGTGTACACCGCCGCAATGCGCACTAATCGTTGTATAATAATAATAAAATATGATAAAAAAAAAATTATATAGGTACGCGAACGACGTATTGCAGTAATGTGAACCGGTGACCCGATTTCTGGATAACGCGTTATAACAAAACAGACACTTGCGTATCTGCATAGTGCAAACCCACGTTAATACCGTGCCTGACGAAGTGTTATTCCTATCAAAACCGCATGATGCTTCGCAGAAAACTAATTAACGTTTTTCGTGAGCAATAATCATAAAATATGAAATAGATACTTCAATATTTGTTCATCGATGACTATAGTGACGACTATACATTTCCCCTCGTACTGTCTTAACGCCACCACCTCATCGCGGCTTCTGTCACTGGGTCGAGCACGTAATTTATGATCACCTTTAGTCACTTATTTCTATCCGCAGAGGTTAAACGGATAATAATAACGAAAAGCCATTATTGGTTTTAATAACTACATTATAACATTGGAAAGCACGGCTACGTTGCGGTCTTGCGGTCTGCGAAGCATTGAACGGGCGTGGTCGTTAACTGACGACGACTAACATAACAACAGCTACTTGTGTGTATACCATATTGATAAAATATATGCATTGGTTAAATGAATTATTTTTTTACGAGATTTTAACGAGGGCGAAACAAAACGAAAAGTGTCGTAACGAGATAGACTTTTTCGCAAACTGCCACGGAAACGCCCGCAATAACGCCCCTGAGGGTGAAGTACTCGTGCACTTTCACTCGCGAAAAACACATACAACCCGCAGCTGTACATATTAATCGTATGCGCATCTAGCGCGTGTTAACCAAGGCGGTCCACTATGTTGTATGTTTTACACAATCATTGGCTCTGTATTAATATTTGATATTTCGTTATAAAATCTGAAAATATAATACATTTCTCCGAGTTGTTGCGCAAAAATCTGGATAGCATTAAAAAAAAATGTCGGTATGACGAAACAAAAAAATAAAAATATAGGTAGTTAGTATTAGCTAAAACTGGTTTTTTTTCACCTAAATTTTCATGCATTTTACTGTTAATCTCTCTCTCTATACATTTTTTTTATACCATATGTATGTGATTAGTGGTGATATATATATAATATTTTAATCACCAATTAATAATTAGATATAAATACCTTTGATATTACATGTATTAAATAGTTGAAACAAGTAGTTAAACGTAACCATGAATCTACTTTCTTAGTTTACTACTTATATACAATTAATAACAAATACCTATTAATTAGTTCAACTCAAAAATTATTATCCCTGCCATAGTTTTAGGTTTATATATTATATTTAAATACATAAATATTACTTTAGTTAATAATTAACTTAAGTTATTCTATGTAAAACTAAAAGAAGAATTTTCAAGTTATTTTTTTTCCAAAACAAAATATTTATAAATTTTTAAAGTTTTACACATAATATCATAATTTATAATTTATTCATACACCGTACATGGATTGCGAGAAAATATTTTGAGAATAGTTAAAAAAGTAAAGGTGTTTACTCTCCTTAGTACCTTAGTATAACCCTGCAATATCTGTCTATGGTTAATGGTACATAATATACCTATTTTATTGTGTATACCTATTATATATTTTATTCGGTAATACGACCGTCGCACGGATATAAGATCATAATAGAAATAACCTACTTATTATTTATTATAATTATTATTTGTATGCGTTATTTACGGATTGTGCACATCATATTATAAATGTTTGTGATACGGTATATGCATAATAATATTACATTCTTAAAACAAGTCTTTCGACCGCAGCCACCACTTTTTGCTACATTATCCATATCGTATTCAACTGCTGCAACGGATGCTGTACATATTTGTAACCACACACGATTATGTTGTGTGAAATCTACGGAGAAATTCGAAGTTCGAACTGCAGTATACATTGTCATATATTTAATAAAACCTGAGTTTCAAACAAGTTAGTCGACTGTTATAAAGAGTAATATTGTGACATTTATAAGGGGCTTAGTATAGGCAATTTAAACTACATTATAAAATAAAATAAATGTAAATTACAATTTATTTATATTATATTTTTTAAATACCAATTCAAAGTAACTCGCTAGTCATTCATTGCTCATTATACCAGTAATAGTTGTGTAACTAAGAATTAAAACTATAATTAATATGTAACAGCTAATGTATTGAATTCCGTTCTTTTATGAATTAACTAGGTAGTCATGACATTCGAATAATAGTTAATATATGAAATAATCTACTTTAACTAGGTCCTTATTTTATAGACTATCTAGTTATTATATACAATTTTAGTTTTTTTTTGTTAAAGTATAGAATACATTTAAATTTAAAATATATGTTATATTGTTATACTCATTTTTAATTGAATTAATTATTTATTTGTACACGCAAGGCATTATAGATTTAGAGTTGTACAAAACTTCTTTTTCTCTACAAACACCACAGCAAACACGTATGACTTTAAAACTATTACTAAACGATAATCTTATACAACATTAAACATTAAATAAATATTGCCTACTTGCGGTCGAGTGGTAATTTATATTTAATATGAATTTTAATGAATTTTTTTAAAATTTTTTATTTGATAAGACGAAAGATAAGCGTACGGACCATCCAACTTTATCAGTGAACGGTGATCATAGTTTGTAAAATTTGACACATTAATGAAGTGATGACAGAAAATGTATAAAATGACTACCTAGTTAAAGTATAAATTCTATCCATTACCTACATGTTCTAGTTATTTCATAAACTATCTGATTCAACATTTTAACTGTAACATATTATATACTATTTAAAAATACATGACGTATTTAATGCACTATAACTCAGCACAGAATCTAATATGAAAAATCACAACATTGTTTAAAGCATCTCATATCGGGTTTGGTAACATTAAGTAGGTATATTTCTGAAAATCCTAAATGTTTAGCTATATTTTATATGATGGTTGTTAAAATGATTGTCTATGAAAGGATAAAATGAAATACATTCCCAAATGTTATTTTTCATTTTCATAAAAACTATGATATTGTTCTAAAATAAGTTTATTATAGGTTGTATACAATCTGCGTCAATATGTGTTTGTTATTTATGAAAGATCAATAGTCGACGAGACAACGTCTCAATAAACATCTGATGACAATGATTCTGATGAAAATAAACATTAAGAAATCTACAGGAATTCAATAGTAAGTAATTTTTAAAACGATAATAATTATTGTTAGGTGTTTCGATGCATTTTTCCAGAACAGCGCCCGTTGACTTCTTACCTTGAGCCGGGCACAAAATATGAGTAGTATGCTTTCTACAAAACCACAGTATTTTATATTATGACGGTGCTTGAAAAACCAGTGATACAATGATATTTTATAATAATCAATAACGAACACGTGTTTTGCAAAGAATGAATAAAACGGATAATATTTGGAAAGTCCGTGCGGTCACCACCGCGATCCGTCTGCAGCGAGGAACGGACGAGGGGAAAAAATCATAATCATTAACAGGCCGAGTGTCGTAACGCATTTTATAATCCGTTCGCGGCGCTAATCCGCACGCGGATGAATTAAACGTGTACGGCGACGGTGCGGTGGCGGTTTATGAGCTGGTTTCGCCGGGGGCGGTAAAAGGCGGCATTTCCCGTTCGCTAATTATTGTCGTTGTATTAATATTATTATGATATATATATTTTACGTTGCACCGTACAGACATACGATACACATTTATTATATATATATACATATTATTTGTATTTATATAAATATAATATCATTACGTGTATTTTTGCTGTGTTTGGAGTAGGTGGCAGTTGGATAATACGATACGTGGATCTAGATCGTTGGCCAAGGTACACTACAATCACCGTAGTTTTTTTCTCTCGCACTCGTTATACTTTTAATAATATAATGCACTTTATATTATTATACTAAAATAAGTATAATATAAATCGTTGTGGCGGTGCCCGGGTCGTTGAACCGCTTACTATTATTACGATTACTTATGTCCGAGTATGTTTTATATCATTGTGTTGTAATAATTGTTGTACCTACGTATATAATATATTCCATTAAGATACGTGGCCAGCATCGTTTTCTACCATTTTGTATATTATATAGTGTACACTGTACAGTGTACAGGGTATAAGAAAAAATAACCCGACTGCCTACTGTCTCAACTGATTCATAACTATGTGACAACTTTTTATATAGAAAATGTAAAAAAAAATCATTTATAATACGAGTAGCTCTATAAACAAATATTGATTAAAAAAAGTTCAATAATTTAGTTAATTTGTTGGTTTTTTTAGTTTTTTCCGTTACACCTTGTATCAATACACATAATCTATAAACTATATAAATCTATACACAAGTCTCCAATGACTCCAATAGAGGGAGCATTGATCACCACGAAAGAAAGGATTACGGTTTAAAAATACCATTCTCGTTGAAAACATAAAATCATATCGACTGGTCTAAGTTTAAAAGTTCGAAAATTGTTATAAATTGTTATAATGTTCTGAATTCTATCATCATAAATTATAATATTTAACAAAGCTATTCAGATTGTTATTAATTTATTATATTAAATTTACTAGCTATCCCCGTGACCCATGAACTTCTTTGTTCTTACAAAATTCATCCATATTAAATTTGGTTACCTAATGCTAATGTTAAATGTAACACATGAGGATAAATAATACTTTTGGTGTATAGATAATATTTCCGAAATACAACGTTACATAACTGTCCCCCAGCGTGGCTTTTTGACCATTTAATAGCAGCATTTTTTTAAAATTATTATTATAATTATTTGTTTCCTTTTTATTCTGAACCAAAAACCAACAACTCGTGAAATTTTAGTAGCGTAAATCAAAAATAACGAAAAAGTTTTGTATTGTTGTACTACGATCAACTAGTATACTAATTTGTAATAATAACTATAATTGGAAACATAGATGAAAAAAAAATCAAATATTGTTATTTCACAATAAAAAAATATTATTATTAATCACGATTAAATATAGCCTATGTCACTTAGAAATGATGTAACTACCTTTTGTAGCTTTCAAATTGTGAAAGAATTTTCAAAATTGGTTTAACAGTTCCCGATATTATTTTCTACGAACAAACTCACAATTTTTTATCACTTCATTACCACAGCAATAAATCAGCAAACTCGTAGACAAAAAAATAGAGGTCGCGCGTCGTTGCTTTAATTGCAAGCAACTAATAAAAAAAATTAAAAATATGGCATATGTGCCGACGGAGGCCTCAAAAGCACCAGCCAAAGGAACTGAAAATATTAAACAATAATTTTTTTTTTTAATATATTAATAAGGTTAAGTAGTTTAATTACATTATACTGCATTACTAAATACTAATAAAAAGTAGGTATTATATTTTATTAAGCACTTAATTTTTTTTTTTATCAATGCATCGTTGTATCATATATTCGTTAACGGGATTCGATCCCAACCGTTTTATAATGAGTAAAGGCAATTTACTAAGTACCAACATTCTGCATAGGTACGTATGTACCTATTGTGTGATGTGTGCTAAAAAAGTGCTAATTAATATGTGTGCGTAACTGATGTAAAATATAATGGTAATTTGAACATAACATTAACATAATATATCAACGAACTTCTGTTAATAGCTAAACTAATTATTCATTAATTAATTTTATTATCTAATAGTAACTATCAATATATTACCAATTATATTAAATAACCCGTTCTACACGATTTCTGGAACCAAAATTAAAATCGTTACGAAATTTACAAGAAAACTATTTTCTTAAATTTTTAAAGTTATGTTATTCACTTTACCTACCTATAACTAATGTTTCTGTCTTTTTAACGCATACAATAGCAAATCTCATGTTCAGAATAAACATTCAACGTATTCTGTCGATTTTAATATTAAAATACGTACGTTTGTAAAATATTTATAACATAATATGTAGGTGTATTGCCTACCTAAATTCATTTTTGAGCTCAATATTAATATTTATTTATGATATTATTAGGTAATATTTCAAAGTTTTAACTATTCAAATTTTAAAGGGATTCAGATTTTATATTTAATTAAGTTTTGTTTTTAGAAGTTTTATTAGTTTTTAACCAATTCTTAGTCAATTTAATAAATTATACATAAATTTACACAAGATAAGGATATTTTAAGATGAATTCCATTAAACCATTAAATAGTTAATTAACAAATAGGTTTATACTATTTGCAAATAATATTCTGAACTAACATTATTTTAGCACTTAGGTTATAATAATTATACATTATACAATATATAATTTTATATTGGTATGCATAAGCGGGTGCCAGGTAGCGATGATTTTAATGATACGTTACTGCCTTTAAGTGCTGGTGGTTAAAGTGGTGGTTGTGTTATAGGTAAAATCTAAAAACATTTCATCCCCTTACTCCTACATAGATGAACAAATTACGCCACTGGTAGGTACGGAAACATCGCACCACTGTTGCAGTGGGCCGACCGTCGTACCGCGTCGGAAAAAAATTACGTAAAACCGAGTTCACACTACACACGGTATCGACGTTGTGTTCCGTATGGTATTTAATAGGTAAACAGATGTCGATGACAAGTTATCCATGCAATTTTAATATAATTGTACTAATTACTAACAAATACTAATTTGTACATGACGCAGTGTACTGAAATTTCGTCTTAAAAAGATCGAACGAAACGACCGCTACTTAGTTACATCGTCGTGTCCGGCGTTTATTATCCACGTTTCGCCAGCAGACGAGTGTTGTTCAGCAACGACGAATACTGGCGCATCCGTTTTCGAATAATGGGTAACCGTGTTTTATTCGTATTTCGTCGCCGCAGTCGCGTGAAATTACGTGAACCATACACGTAACAACAACAAACGCGGTAATGATAATAGTATTATATAGGTAGTCACTGATAGTGCCGGCGGCAAAATGAAGTCACTGCGGTTGTCCGGTTTTCACTCTCGTCATCGTGTCGTTTCCCCCCTATCTACTGCATACCCGCTCGACATTATTATCGTGCCGTAATATCATATTATTATAAACATTCTACGATGCGTCCTTCCGTCTCTCTAGGTCCCTCTCCCTCTCTCTTACGCTCACGGCGCTTGTATCCGATCGTCTCAGTATTTTTAACACGCGGAAATCATTACCGTCGATTAGCAGACATAATAATTTACAGTATACTCAGCATAGGCACCAATATACGCGTGTACGGTATGGTATCCACTATAATATTACGCATAGGCTTCAGTTATCAGTATTTCAGTAGATAACGTTATTTGCATTTCCGAATTAAATTGTTTAAGAAATTAAAAAAAAAAATACATTCATCGTTCCGCTCAGAATCTAAAATTATTACTGCGAATAATAAAGAAATGTTAGTTATATTAATTATATTTAAAAAAAAAAAAAAGTAGAAAGTTGAAAAAATATATTTTATTGTATTTTTTATTTTTTTTTTTGTCCATACAATGATTGCAAAGTAAAATCAGTTGTTATTAGCTCTGTTCAACAGGACGCGAATAGGTGATTTATTTAATACATTTCTCAAAGAAATTGTTTATTGGTTGACGATGTAGGATTTTTCATACTCATTGTAAAAAATTTTAATTAGACTTAGGTAAGCGTTTGTATTTGCAGTAAATGTCGTATAAAACGGTCATAGATCTAGAAATAATTGTAGAATAATGAAAAAACATAATTACTTATTGTCGACCCACATGATGCCGCAATTACGGCGGAACATGTTAAGTTCTCCGCGGGACATGGAATTTAGTGGCCAATCATTCCCGGTGTAAGAGTACCAAATTATTTAAGCGAGTAATTTACTACCTATATAATATCGAGTATTTCTTCTTGAAATCGTATGTACACATTTTTGATAAAATAACTTTTGTATTGTACATGTACAGTTGAGTGAAAACAAATAATGCATAGGAACCATGTGGACATGCGATGTCAGTGAGTCACATCCCCATAATACCCCTTTTGACCACCCACTACAGCCAGGAAATAATAAAAAATATTAATATGTAATGTGTGTTATAATGGCGTGTGTTTAAAATAAAAGAGTGAAACGTCGCGGGCCGTGGCAGTCGGAGCGGTGAAAGTCGTCGTCAGCATTATAATAACGTATAGGTAGTGTGTACCTACCTACGTATACGAGTAGTCATCATTTTAATGTTCCAACAACGGCGGCAACCTACTCCGAGAGTGAGCGTATTCGGCGAACGGTACTGGTCCCGTTGTCCGGTTATTAAATAATGATGATAAATATACGATAATATTACGATTACTGCACACGTTGTATGTAATTTTTGCAGAAGAGAAATTATGCAACTGCGGTCGACAGCGACGAGCAAATGAGCAATGGAACGGTGGAATCATGTTAAAATCATAAATATACAGAATGAATAAATACAAACTCGTCATGATTTGGCATTGGAAAAACGGCAATGATGGTTATAAAAAAATATTTTAAAAGTGAAAGACGAAAAATCAAAAAACCGGACACCCAATGTGTCAGCAGAGTCCGTCATATGTGTGCATAACCATAGTATAATAATGCACAGACATAAAAAAAACTGCCTGAATCTCGACAACAAGTTTCCGCTCTTTTTTTTTTTTTTTTTTACATGTTTACATAATAGTTTATTATAACATATTACATCATACTACGAATTATCATATGACATTTAACTAATTTTAAGTCGACAAACAAATACATGTTTTTTTATTTTCGAACTGGCCTTAAGTTAACTCGAAAATGGTCAAGACCAGCATTTGATCATATTTATAATTTATAACGACTTTTTAAAAAGATATTTAAAATTAAAATTAAATATCATTTTGCGAAATATTACCAGATTCCATCAATCAAATTTATTTATTGTACGCATTGTATATTTTCTACATATTGTAAATGTTTGATTATGAATAATAACAAATATATATATACAATTTAAACCATGTCTGATATGTTATATTGTTAGGTAGTCATATCGATCAGATAAACTGATGTCGGGAGCAGGGCCCCACATACAATTTTGAGCCTCTGTAATAAATGTTTGTCCGGGCCCTTTATAAAACTTCCAAAAATACAATTTTCCATCTATATAACAATTTTCCATCTATATAACAATTTTTAGAATAATAGTTGTTTTTTAATTATACTTACTCAAATCCAATATTCACTGTTAAGACAGGATAACATAGTAAATATAGCTAGTAAATTATAAAAAAATCAAGATTCTTAAGCATTTCAACATTAAAAATGTCTTTTCTGTTTTTTTATTACAATAGGTATTATTTAAATTAAAAAAGAAAAAAAACAAGTATATTTTAATTTATATTTAATATATTTTTTTAGGTTAAAATTTTATTTTGCAGGCTTTGAGCTCAGCATAAATTAATGATTAAATATTTAATTAACTATCATTAATCAATGACTAGGTATGTATATATTTCATAAAATGTTATTTTACAATATTATTTAATATAAAATAAGTGATTCTGATAAAATTTCAAAAATTACAAATAAATTTCAACAGATCCACGGGCCCCTATACTCAAGGTCCATCAAACCCCCATTTGTGAGAGCCCTGGTCGGGAGGTTTATGAATTATTTACTAAATTAAGATTTTTAGTTGTTAAGACTGGGATAGAGTAAACGTCACTGAAAGCCATTTTTTACGTATATATCGGGTATACATCGGGTCGAATTCTTAATTAGAATCACGTAACGCCGAATAATAAAAAAAAAAATAGTTTCGCGCCAGACGTGTTTATTATGCGTGTGGTCGCGTCTTACACACGTGTGCATGCGTATAGTGTTTTTTATTACGTAGGTACTCTATCTCGTTCGACGAGTTGTTATATTATTCGCGCTCCCGTAGTTATACACGACAGTATTTACTGCTAGGACTTTTACCTGCAATTAAACAGGTTTTACAGCTGCATCTTATGAAACTTTTTGAAACTTACTTATATTACCTATGTATTAATATTATCGTAAAATTTAAAAATATTACTAACGGACGAACAGGAAGTATGGTCGGGAAATAAATCACGCGCGTTGCGAGAGCGATTATTATCTCGGATTTCGGATCTTATTAGCATGTAAGCATGTTAAATTTATTATTGTACCCACCTATGTACTCGGTCGAACACGTAACGAAAAACGCAATTAAAATGCATTGTATCCTCCGATTCGTTGATATTAAAATGATAAATAGTTTACATTTACTTTACTGACTATTTACCTACTAACACGTATAGAGGTAAAAAATAATCAATGGAACTTATACATATGACGTGTACTTTATGCACTTTTACGGTGGCGTGTAGCCGACAGGTATAACGATCAAAACACCATGAATTACTTTATACCTATATGTACTCTCATCGGACGATGCGTCAAAATGTCATTAATCGTCTTACAACGTATGTTATGTATGTGTGGTGGTGATGATGATAATAATGAAAATAAAATATACCTTTTGTCAGCCGATCGTTCGTGTTTTCCGGCGTGACTCTGCTGCCACTTGCAGTCGCGACGACCGCGTTTGGGCCGGTCTACCCCGTGCTATACTGGTCGCGCCGAACCCTGTTATGGACGACAACTGTGGATTCCACCGCTTTGCTAGCAGCGTTGCAGCTGTATATTAAACTACGGCTTTGAAATATTACAGTTATATTATTATTATTAATATTGTGCGATTGTTATCTTTGTGTGCACACACTCACGTACCTAATGTACGTGCACTGTATACACTCACACTCACACACGCACACACGCGACAGATATTATACGACGTCCCAACAGCAGCAGCGGTGCCGGCGCTTATTATATACGCGTATTTCGTACTTATATTTTGTATATAAGCATACGAGAACAACGTGTGTGCGGGCGTGCGAGCGAGCGAGTATAGAAAAAAAATTTGTCTGACTGATCTGCCGGACGCGGACGAGCAACTGTAGCGTACGATCGGATCGGTGGTTGGACGCGTGCGATGTACACGGTGAATGTGAGGGCAAAGCGAGCGGTGGTGGTGGCGACTAGTGCGAGAAGAAAAAAATGAAAGTAGTATTATTATTTAGTTGTAAGTAGTAGGTATGTATAATATTATATACATGCAGTCATATATAGTAATAATGCTATACATTCTATATAATACTTATAATATTATATAGAGTGGCGCGCACGAGTTTGAGTGTAGCGTTTAATAGTTTGCCTAGACCCGGCGATAATAAATTGCACATACTCGCTGCACTGCAATCGGTGCATACGTGTTTGTATAAGTTCAGAGGGACTGTGCAGTTTAAAGTATGTACCGTATATGTACGCAATTTGGCGTGTATACGCATGTACATAATCATACTATGATGGCCTATGCGAAACAGGACAATCAACCAATTACTGTACACAAATTATTAATTACCTATTTATAAATGAGACAAACACGAGGACTGTTCAATTCCGAGTACACAAGGAGATCCATCATATTATTAAATTTCATCAGGTTAATTTGATGGGTGAATTTGTTCATTAGCCCATTT
>VUJU01000967.1:17308-73411 GCA_009835225.1 Aphis craccivora | reverse complement strand
CAGACTTCAATAACGTTATTTTAAAATTAAAATATTGATCGATGATATATTATTATGTCTGACCGATGTCCGGAATTACACGGGCTTTTCATTTTATTTTAACAAAAATAATCCCAATTGAAGGTTTCGTTGCCGGGGACGTGTAAATTATAAAGTTTAAAAAGGATGTCGCTCATCGCCGTTTACAAATAAGTTTCCCAAAAACCGATAGTTGAACAATATGTCGGATGCACACACATCCATGTTATCAAACACACACATATCATATGATATATACATACATACCTTCACAAAAGTCTGTCTTTATAGACATTATTAATTTGTACTATGTTCTTCCATAGATTACATATAAGGTATATAGGTATATAGGTATTAGGTACCTACGATACCTAAGTTATCATTTATATATAGGTGCTATTATAATAAATGTAACAGTGACGTAATCTATGGTAAGTTTTAGACGATGGATAAACTCCCCACACCGTAGATGAGTGATAGCCTAGACCCATCGATAGATCTGATTTTCCGGAAAACAGGGGGGTTTGCAAATATCGAAATTGGCGTTGTGAATTATTGCGACTGAGTTGCAAAATATTGGAGCTGGTTTGAAACCGATAGCGTAAAAAAGGGCGCCAATTTCAGAAACGTTACCCACCCAACTATTATGCTTCAAGTATACATATCACTTTTACAAAATTAATAAATACCACAAGTGCTGGGCTAACTCAATGATAAAAGTTAATGAAATATTTATTAATAGCTAATACATTTGTAATTAATTGAAATTCATAAATTTTAATTTAACAGTACCATTATAGACTATAGTATATACAATACATACATACACATTACACATACTATGTAGGTTATAAATAGTCTCACTCCCGAGTCATTATAATATTGTATTCTAAAATGTATAAACTTACAGTACACTGAACGCATTTTTAATAATCAAGTATAAATATATGAGTACAGTTTATTGCTTTTATGTTATACACCGTCATCTTAATCATGTTTAATAGACAAATTCCATAAATATTTGATATGTAACAGTTATTGTACACTGTTGTACATTGTTTCAATCACCTCTCGTCAGTTTAACATATCGGTGCTTTTCATTCGAACGAAAACGCGTTAAATTGCGTCGATCGCGGACACTAGCTAGAGTACGGTCAAATTTATGAAATATAATATTACATAGATATTCCACTCCTATGCCGAGAAGTCGGAAAATAAAAATAAGATCGTCCGAGAGACTAGACATATTTTTATCGAGACGATGGACCAAGCGCGGAAAACGGATTCCGGATACTTCAACGTCATCAGCGGTTTCAGTCACCACACATTATTATTTATTATATATGATGATATTATATCCTCGTCGACATCCGATGAGTCTTCACGTCAACGACACACGGCTACGATTTTCTTTTTTCCAAGCGCGGATCATGTATCCGCACTATAATAACAGTTGTCGAATATCGATTTATCATCATTCGAATCTTCCCTTGATTATACAGTATTTGAAAAATATAAAAACCTACTCTCGAATATGTTTCCCCTCTTGACTCTTGAGGTCGGAACCGGTAGACAAATGATGAATAATAATATTATTATATTCGTTCGCTCATGTTCCGCTCGATGATAATGTGAAAACCGTATATGAAATATCTTGTATTATTTTTATCCACACTAATATAGCCGTTCATTCAAAATAATATCGTGTCTACCGAACCGCACTCAAACACGGTCGCCCATATTGTGCACGAGCGTCTAAATAACAATACTTTACTGATCCAATAAAATATTATGTGCGGTCGAATAGAAATAGCTCATAACAGACATTTGTTTCGTGTCGAACATTAATAAAAATATTACAAGACAAAAAAATGATTTACTTTAAACGAGAACCAGTGAAAAATTATCTCTGTAATGATAGTATAATCAATTATATAAATCGATAAATCCAGAAAATAGCTGTACATAAAACAAGGTTTAAATTATTTAATTAACATTTGCAAGGGCATATTTAGCATGGTAATAATAAGTAGTTTTAAAACAACGATTTTCTTTACACTGTTTCCGCTTAAGGTTCGTAATTATTTTATTAAATTAACTCGATTTTAAGTATATTTTAATGTCTAAACTATCTTTTGTTATAATTTGTTATGTTCAATATTATTCTTCCCATGATTTTTATTTTTTTGCTAAATAAATACCACAAAAAGTAACGAAGATTTATTATTTATCATTTTTTTTACATTTTGATATGCTCACTCAAGCTAATGCGAAAAATGATTTATTGCGATAATATATTCTTGTTTATTTGTGCGATGAATTAAAATAAAACATGTACAAAGGTGATTCAAATAATATCTATTGAATAAAGTTGCATATGTTTATTATATTATGTTCTCTTAATAATGCTATGTATAATAATTTATTAAATATTATATCTTTACATAAAAATAATAATTATTTTAAAATAAAAGAAATTACTTTATTTCTTATAAACGAGCTTGTTTGTGAATTACTACCAAACATGAAATTGTGTATGTTACGTTCTTCAAAAGTAATCATAGTTACCAGTATTATATTAAATTGTAGTCAATTTATAACTGTTGTTAAAAATGCTTGTTAAAAAAAAATATTTGTTTGATCAAATATAAATAATTAGAACAATGTTTTTTTTTAAAAAAAACACGAGAAATGAACTATTGATTACAATATTATGGTGCCGCGGAGAGTGGGAGGTAAGCCACTATATTATAATTTTGTCATAGGGCTTATAAAAAATGCATAATTCATATTATGAGTTACATAATAATATGACAAAGGCTGATATTTCTATGAATATGAAAATGTTTTCTAGTACTAGTTACATGCTAGTTTTTACACAAGTTTGAACTATGTCTTGTTTCATAGGTATTGTGGATTCTATTTTAAATCTTTTGGAATTTTCGGTTTATCTTTTTGTTGTACAACTTTCAATATAAATAATTAAATTACATTATAGTCTTGCAATTGAAATTGTATACATTTTAATATTATTGATACGGACCAACAGAAAATTTATAATATTTTATCAATCCAAGAAATACTTCAGACTTACATGGTCACTGAACACAAATAATAAACCAAATTTAGCATTATAGAATCAATCAAAATTATTTATCTATCACCAACTTATCATAATAAAAATTTTAAGTAATTAACTTCTATGTACAATGCATATTAACAATATCTGATGATATTTTAGTTTTTTGAATGTATATGGTATACGCTTACCTAATATTATTGAATAAGATTTACTTTAGATATGACTATGTCTTCTTGATTGTAGAGTTTTTGAGTACCTATTATTTATATTTTTTTTAAGACATTTTCTTTTCCAGTTCTAAATATAACATATTCTTACGCTTATTACGTCGTTTTCAACGGATCAATCATTAACTGATGCTCGGTGGATGATAACTTAGTTTTTGTTCCTTCGATCAAAATATACTATTATGCAAAAGTTCTGTTGTACTTCCGTTTACAGTCATCGCATTTGGTTATGCCGTTTTTCCGGGCGTCAGGCTAGCTCAGCCCGCTTTGCCGATTGTACTTCCGGTTCATCGGCAGTGTCTTGCAACAATGCTTTAACTAATTCGACTACTTGGACGGAGTCCATACCGGTAAAATGATTACAGTGAGTTGTGACCAAAAACGTATGGGGACAACAAAAGGGCAACAAAAATATATTATAATTCTATCGATCAGTTCGCCAATTAAAAAAATCATAAATCATAAGTAATTTTTTCTATAAATGTTTTAATTGATAATACACACAATAATAATTATAACGATCACATAAGTATATATTTAAATTCGTTGTTTGTTTTGTTATTATTGACCTCTAATTATTTTTTAGAATTTATTTTTTTTTTACCTAATATAAAATATTTATAAATATTTGTCACTCGAATAAATAACAAAATTACAATTACAATCAATCTACAAAAGTAAACAACAAACAATCACATCATTTTCCGAGATTCATACACATACCTCTAGCCACAATAGTAAGTTATGTCAGTATAATATAATTATAAAAATAAAATTATTACGAAAATAATAATATCATAAATTTCGAACTGAAGCTTACAGAAAACGATATTAGATACAATGTATACTCACGATATCTGGTGATAGAATAGTTTTCTGAATGTGACTGAGTGGTAAGAACATTGTTATAACGGTACGATGGAGCCAGTATAAAAGTAAAACGAGTAAAACCAAAGTTTATCCAATGGTCCAACAGATAGCGTCTAGTAAACTAATCGTACTTTTTTGGTCGAAACTTTGATATCGATATTTTATTAAAATGGACCAACTAGCTTTAGTTCAAAATGAGTAAAATTACATTTAATTACGAAAATTGAATAATTGAAAAATAACTATTAATTTTAAACTAAAATCCATCATTTTTAGTCTATACTTGTAAAAAACACGTTTGATAACACATTTAAAACAGACAGTACATAAAATCATTGAATATACCTAAAATAAACAATAAAGTCATTAAAAAATAATTTATGTATCAATCGAGTACTAAAATGGCATTAATATTAACGATTCTATATTTTAAATAATATAGTACCTAATTAATAAACATGTATAGACACTAGAACAGTTATGTCAAATCTGTATGTTTTCATCCAAATGCACTAATCAGTAATCACTGTTTTCGAAATTTACAAAAAAATTTTCAATTTTCGTTATTAGTAGTATTGTACAAAACAACAGATTATTTCAGTCCATTACTATCCAGCTGATGAGAAACGAGAAACCGCGCAACGTGTTTGGACACTTATAAAACTTACATTATTATTTCTTAATACCTGACTATACTTTTAATGACAATTTTCCTTGACAATTGGTGTGAAAATGTTTGTGCTACATTTTAATCTGAAATTATTATATTAAATGTAGGCAATGCTTACCTGGAAAAAACAAAATCACGACTGTATGAGAAACATCTGTAAACTTATTTAAATTGTTGAATTTACATGGAAGGAATTTATATTGTTGGGATAGTGTAGCCGTATATGTGATCGTAGATAACCTATCGTTTTTTTTTTTCAATAGAATGAAATGTGTCTTTTCTCCCGTGTCCCTACATAAAGGCGGTTTCATTTATCTTCTTATATTTCCCTTTTTTGTACTTTTCCACATAATATATTCTAATATAAACTATTGGTTCAAAATAAAAAAAAAATATTCAAATAAATTGATACGTCCGTTGTCAAATGTAATTGATTTATAACTTCATGTAAATTATACCTTTATAGTAAGTATTCACATATAATAGTGTTTAAATATTAATACCTAATATGCGAACAATTTACTTCACTCCGACGAGTCCAATATACTTTGTGCCTATTACGACTTTGACCATTAATAACAAACGTTATTTTGTTCTGAATTATTGTGAGCTTTAATTGCATACCTTAAAGTCCATTTCAGACTTAAAAGTAATACTCCTACAAAAAAAGTATAACTTTCTTTTTAAATTATTTTTACCTATCAAAAATACATTTAATGTAACACGATTATAGAAAATTGATAATTTATTGTCTTGGTTTTTCAAATCTTTTAACTACATCATTATGTCATATTATTTATTAATACCTACCTAATATTTATATTATACCTACACTTTATTGGTTAATTTACTTGACTTTCGATTCATTGACGATTTCTTAGTTAGTTAAGTAATAGAATATGTGTTATTAATAAAATAAAACATACATTTAAACTCTTTTTTAATAATAAAAAACATATTTTACTGTTTTTTATGTGATATTTTCAATGCTCTGTTATACATTTTACATTTCATTTTGTTGTCTCGTATAATTTAAATGACTGTGAAAAACATTACTGTGCAACGATCAGCCCAAGAAACCCGTGGAATTCAACCTCTATATAATATTATCAGTTATTCATGAGAAATTAATTAATGCATACATGCACCGAGAGTCGCAAATATAAAAATGTTAAACCATTGAGTAAACATTATCAGTATAATATTATTATATTCAATAAATTGGTATGCTTTTCATTCGTGACTATAATATTACACTCATAATTATTCCAAACATGATTTGTACACACACGATTTTCTATTTTATAACACTATTATGTATTTATATTTTTTTTAACCATGTAACTCGTTATAATAACATAATCATAATATACTGAATACACAATATTTGATACTAAACTATATCTTGTTTTAAAACGGGATCTTGAGAATTGTTTAGTTTATTTAAGAAGACACATATTCTAAACAATAACAAAATTCGTTTAAAAATAAAATTGACTGAACAGTTATGTCTAATGTTACACGAAAACAAAATATATGTATAATTGGTTTCCTTTATTGCTTTAATTTTTACCGAACTTATTTGCATATAATCGATGGTATTTATAACTGAAGTTTCAAACTTTTATTTCGCGATCTGTTCATAAATATCGAACAAAAAGCGAATATGATGATATTGCGTGAATACAAAAAAAAAAAAAAATACAAAAACATGATTTACAGAGTTAAGAATTCTTCTATTGGAGGAACTTCTTTGACGACACGAAAAGAAAATGCATAAGTGATCAATGTCAATCGATGCTGATATTAGAATACGAAATCAGGTATGCGTTTTAACAGCTTCATCTGCATAGACAACGTAAAGATAAGGAAGTAGTTTTTTTTATTATTTTTAAAGCACTATTCGAAACAGTCGAAGGGTAAAATGTTGAATAATAATATACATTACACATTTTATATTTTTCTCGATAATTTATGTTTCAATTTTTTGTCGTCATCCAAAATGTCGATACTAAAATATAGACGAGCATCGCTTTGAGTCGATGACCGCAAAATTGATAATAATAATAATAGTATTATGTAATAATAACGACAACGTGGTTATGCAGGAAGGATCCGTAGTTCGTCGGCGAGGGCGGCGGCGTCGTAGTCGCCCGACGGTCTGCCGGTTAACACGCGTCAATAGATGATGCACAAAGTATAACGTAACGCGAAATAAGACGATTTACATAATAACGTCGCGTACCTGCTTGCCAATAAGTCGGGACACTATACGTATGCGATCGAAATTGAAATTCCTACGGAGGGCGGGGTGTCGTCCAATCGTACTTTTCGTTCATCAGGACGCGAACACGACCGACCGACCGATTTCGCGGGCATCTGGTATCCTGCCAACTACTATATTGTAATATACTGTTGTAGCGTTGTATCGATATATATATATATGGGCGGTACTACTATATGTAGGTACATACTTATATATGCGTACGTGACGCTGGTTCGGAACGATTTTAGGGTTTGATTATGCCGTACTTCTCATCGGAATTCGTGTGTCACCTGTTATCGCTTTTGTCGATGATATGTATAGGTACTGCTAGTGCAGGTATAAATATTCCGTAATAAGTCTGTTAAAGCGCTGTCAGTAGAATATTCGTATTTTCGATTAAGGAACATTCAGAGTTAAAATCCCTGGCTGCCAAGTTTCCGAAAAAAAAAAAACACACGTCTTTCTATAATATTATTAAAGTATATATCCGAATAATAACTTTAATAATTTCTTTAGACCAAACGACTTACGCATATAATATTTTATTCGATAAATTATTAAATACATACAATTTTTTATAAGCTTTATGGTAAAAAATTGTACATGTCCATATTATATAGTTTTAATTTCAAAACTATTAGGTTTTCCTCTCAGGAATTTCTCAAAATTTAATTAATTTCTAACCTTTACACCACGTTTATCCGGAATAGAAATCGTATTCCATATGATGATTATCAGCGTCGGAAGTGACTTAGAAGAAGTTAATTAATCTTTTTTATATTTTACACTGTAATGCAATAATTTTCGTTTAATTAAATGTCCACCAAAAAATTAAGTGAAATGTTTTATATAATATTTGTTAAGTAAAATTAGAATTGGTTACCCGAGGATCTGACATAGATAAGGAAAACTTCTATTAAGCCTACTGTTGAAACATTAGGTATAATGTTGTTGATTCTCAAGTAATAAAATAATAACAATTCTAAACACAACTAAACATGATAATATTTAAAATATTGATTAAACTATATGAATTGGCTGGTTTAAGGAAAACTCAGTAAGAAAATAAATTAAGTATATATGAATGAAAAAAGTCTAGACTACTAAACTGCTGAACCTTCTCAACAAGGTACAGAACATAATAACATATTTTATAATAATTAAAATAAGACTATTAATTAATCTTAAGATACATCTATTTGTGTATAGAAAAGGAATATTAATGTTATTATATTACTGGCGTTATGTTGTAGTGGTTCATGTGAATATAATGTAAAGAATGAATATCAATCAATTTTCCTGACGATATTTTTTTATCTAAATTTATATATACAACGTATTGGATTTTAATTAGAAATTTAAATCGATATTCGATACTCGCAAACACAATTTTGTGGATGTACATTTTTTCGAGTATCACAAAGGTACATAGTTATAACTTTTGCATAACAAATAAAAATAGTTTTCAAAAATAATTCGTCTTCCAAGAAGTAATAAGTTATTCTCTTTTCCGAATAAAAATTATTTATTATTGTGATTTGAAATTGTATTTTAACCGCCCTCGCTTGTTTCTGGTTTGATTAATTGTAGTTTTTCCCACAGAATATTATTTACGTTAGTAGAATAAAATAAATTTTTAAGTTGTGAAACGTCTTACAGGTGATAAACATAATATACTGAAAGTACAATATATATTATTGTAATTTGATGTACCTAAAATTATAATATACATTTTCAAAACATTATTTTCCTGACGGAGTTGATGTCATTCATATTTTTTTTTTGTGCTTTATTATAATAGTCGTGATAATAGTCATCACGGTTAGTAACGTCACGTTTATGTTGCTGAACCGTGACCGTTCGCCCAACATCTAATATCTTTAAGTATATAGTTTAACTGTTACAGTGTTATTATGGTATGTAATCCACGGGCCCCGTTAAAATAGGTAGGTCATCAAATTCTATTAAAAATCGTGAAATTATTAAATCTTCATTAAAATCGTATTGTACTCAACATTACGCGTCTTATAATTTAATATCTAAACAAATTTAAACTTCCCTCTATTTAAATTATTATACTTACATAATTTTTACGACGCTAACAAATATAAATTATCATCAAACGTTACGCATTCTATTACAATATTCATTAAAAACCGCATACTTGGTTTACTAATAGTACGAAGAATTTTATCTCTCCAATTGATCCGAAGGAATTTCCCCATTGTTAATTCTCGCATCACTGCAAATGCCATGATTTACGCATGTGAAATAAATATCATTTAACAGTTTATTGCGAACATAAGTTTTCGGTTTTCTTATTATTATTATTATTATTTTTATTTTTTTTAATAAGAAAAAACGTATAACTTACGTTATAAAATTGATTTGTTATTTGTTACGTAAGTGTATAATATTATTATTTATAATTTATAATTAAACATTTTAAATTATGTAATAATAATAATATAATCGTTAAATAAAACTGATACAGTATTCTTAATAATTATGACTTCATTTACATTATCCTTTTCTAGGACTAAAACGTTATTAGTGTAATTATGCTTGTGCGGAAGTTTACTATTATTTACTTATAAAAAAAAATCTCTTTTCTTCGTTATATTATATTCTTTTATGAAAAAGTTGTCCAACGAATTCGCTGACTTCCATTACCGATTATATTTTTATGTTCCTAAAACTAAAAATAATTATTATAATAATGGTATCTAGTGTAATTTAAAAGTACCGATTAGTGAGATTATATTTTGGCATGTTGGCTGTATTCGATTCGAACCACAATATTCTTAGGTAAGTGATCTTTTATCATTTAAAAAATTATATTTTAACATTGTTTTACTTTAATACTTATAAAAACGTAATATCGTTGAGTATATCCAAATGGTACATAACAATACACCCAATACACTCAACTGTAACACAGAAACGCTGTAGTTCAAGACGTTAGGTACATGTGCACTGTGCAGTGAATGTGATGTTGGTTTTACAATTACATATGTGTGCTTTTACTAAAAAAAAAAAAAAAGGAAAACACTTATATACAAAAAAACCTTTTAATGTAGCACCTCGCTGTGTATTGGATTCGAGTTGTATAATAATATAACAACTATAAAGCTACAAATTACACTAGGGACTAAAAACAAAATACCTACGGAAATACCTGCCAACATTTCGATAAAATTTTTCGATGAAAAAATAAATAAAAATAAAAAGGAACCTATACAGAAAAAAACTTATTCATTTTAAAAGTAAAATTATATTTACATTGTGGGGAGGGCCTTTTTCTTGTTATAGTAACTGATTATTATTTTTTTTTTTCAATAATATAAATTATATTTGTTTATATATTTACACAAAGAGTGCCGTGCATGTTAACTTCAATATTTTATTAAATCGTTAGAATACATAACTTTAGAATAATATTATTTGTTTTTTTTTAGTTTAATAGAATATTTACAATTTATAAAATTATTTATTAGCTATATAAATTATGTATTTGTAATCTTATTAAAAATGTAAGTGAATAAATAAATAATTTATATTTTAATTTTCATATCACAGTACTAATTATTTTAAGTTCTTATGAACAACAGAATAAGTAACAGTATAATAGGTAACGGTACTATGTAAAATTTATATAGGTACTGACAAATTTAATAAAAGTAATATAATTTTAAATTTTTAGAATGGAAACCCAAAATAATATTAAATATTCAAGAAATCTTTTCGACGACGAAAATGAAGCATAATATTATATTATATTGAAACGAAATGTAATTTTGGATGAAGTTTTGACTTTTAAATAAAACGTGATTTGAGTATAAATAAATATTATAATATACAAAGTTTTCTTAAGCAAAAAAAAAAAAAATAATAAAAAACATTTTTATGTATTTTTAAACTAAGCTGTCCGTATCATTTCATATGATTTTATTAAATTACATCTCAAATTTTCAATAGACGTGTACATTTGACGGACGAATAAGTAGTTCATCATTCGTCACGTCTTAAATAAAAATAACATAATCATATTCGAAAATTATTTTACTATTTGTAGGTCAACGTAATATAATATTTTAATTCCCTGCAATAATACCTAGTTGTACATTTCCATACACAAATACACACATATAAAGAAAATAATGAAATATTATTAAACACGTTAAAATTTTCATCTTGTTATCTAACAATATAACACATATAAAAATAAATGTTTATATTATTATTCACATATAGAAATCATTACAAGTTTTCACGTAAATCTGCATAAATTACCGATAAATTGTTATAAATAATATCAGCAATTGGAAAAACTATTTCGAATTTATATTTAAATGATTTAAATTTATTTAATTGATCGTTTTTGTATATGAATTATGAATACCTACTGGCTACTATAATATTGAACGAAACTATAATTATTAAATTATTCCGGTTATTGCTTTAAGTGTTTTAACAATGAAAATGAATTGTATTTTCCACGATACATAAAGGTTTTGTATATTACAGTTTAATATCGTAACTATTTTATAGATTGTTTTTATATTTTATAACATATTTAATAGGTATGTCAACCCACAACATTAAATTACATTTGTCAATTGGCTATACAGAATTTTATAGCCATATATGATATCGTGAACAATTGTTATATGCGTCAACTGTTGTATAGCTATTGTTTGACCGAATTTAAGAATATTAAAACTGTGAATTTAAATTAAACATGGATGATCAACTTTTAATTAACTCAGTTCTCTCTTCGTGTAACAAAATAATTCGGTAAAAATAATGAATTAGTTTGTAAAGAAAATTGACATTATTTTTCCTGGTTGAATAACCAAATAATTTTTGATTAATTTTGAGAGTTTTGATAATTAAATTTTTGTTCAAATTAATAATCAAGTTATAATGTTTAAACGTTTAATTTTAAATTACAATTTTTGTAAATAAATATAAAAAGCACTTTTTTTAAACTAAAAGAGTTTTTCACTACTATTGAAAAACCATACATGTTATGTCAAATCATAGACTTATTAGAAGTTAGAGTAGGTACTACAGTATTAACGGTAAGTTCTTCAAACCAATATTAATTTTGGATAAAAGTTATGTTTTGTGCATGTTTTAACCATAAGAAATTGTTCTCAGTCATATTTTGTGTGTAACAGAATATTTTTATATGATTCAGAATTAAATTCTAACCTAAAAATTATTGCAAAATAAAATCATCCCAAGATTCCTAATGCATTAATTAATTAAGTTTAATTTTATTAAATTCGTTATTATTACTTTAACGAGTTAACTTATTTTCTGATAAACTAATTATATTTATATATATTCATTACTAACTAACTTTATACAATTAGTTATAGTTATCCAATTTTAGTACATAATTTTTTCCTATTTGTTTGAATAATAATTGGTTAACTTTACTTACGTCAAGTTAAAAACATGTACCTATATAAAAATTGTATAACTGTGGTTTAAACTGAGAATAAAAATAGAATATTATTTACTGATTAATATTTTTCGTTGAATTGCCAATATTTAATATTAATGGGAAAAATATATTAATATTTTTTATCGAATAAATATAAAGATATTAATATATTTATAATTTTAACTTGTACGGTAAATAAAAATAATACTTGGAAAATGTGTAGACTACAAACCTATATGGTTAGATAGGTCTGGTTATTTGTATTTGTATATATATATATATATATATATATACAGATATATATATATACAGATAATTAAAAATGCAATTTTAATAACACTTTATAGTCTGTACATCTGAACTGTTCGTAGTTTAATTAGAATATCCCTCTCATATGAGATCAACGGCTCAATTACAGCGGTCAATGCAGCATTTACTGACTAGCATACAATAAATAATAAATACGCACAACCTATTGAACGGTCGGTATAAATATTCTGGACCCTAAGGGTACTGCGGGTAAAATGAAAATTAAGACTAATCAATAAATAACTCATAGATATAATATTAATACGCATTGTAGGTATCTATACTAACCAGATGTCTTGGTTTTATCTTCAGCAATCGCATATAACAATAATCAATCTACGTTTATAATATAATATGTACGAGCCACGTAGGTTTAGTAGATAAAGTGACGGTAGCAATATAGTTCGTATTAAACAATTATTGAATAGTTAATATCTTCAATTTTGTATTGGTATGAGGTTCGTCG
Organism: Aphis craccivora; assembly: GCA_009835225.1. NCBI lineage: Eukaryota > Metazoa > Arthropoda > Insecta > Hemiptera > Aphididae > Aphis > Aphis craccivora. The sequence continues at coordinate 60,048 of VUJU01000967.1, read as the reverse complement.
AAAATGTCCATAAAATTATTTGCGAGAAACGATGTAAAATACTCATCACAATATGAACATACAACCGATCAATGTATCCGACCATATACGAGTGGCCCATTAATCAATTTTCTATGACCATCTTAAAATAAAATGTTGAAAATTGCGAAAAATAAAGTAAATCACAGTAATATATTACATACAATAAATAATATTTATCACAATATATTACAGTTTTTGGAACCAATATAAATGCTTTAAATATAAACTGAAGTTTTATTTCACTGATTTCAAAAACTTGCAAAATGAATTCAGGTGCTCATTGAAAAGACATATTAGTTTCTAATATAGTTTCTATATGCTATTTTTTTTATATATAATACAAAGAGAACATAATTTAATCAATACGTTTGGTAATCATTTTAAGAAAACCAGTACCGTATAAATTTACTTAATATAAAAATGCTAAATTAACACATTTTCTGGTCAACGTATTTATGTGTGTATCTACGCTTTCTAGTAAGAAAACATTTATTAAAAGTATAATAATTCAGAAATTGTTGGAGTTATGGGAACTTACTCAACCGGAATTATTTTTCGTAACCATGTAACTCAACGATAACGAATAATCATACTTTTTCACGTATTATCATTATTTTAAAAAAAACTATCGATATAGGATGTTCTGATAAAGGGACAGGCAATGACTTGCTGTTAAATTTTCAAAAATAATAATATCGCAGCTAGTACTCGTATGTTGTTTATATTGTGTTATTTTGCGTCGTTGTTATTTGATTAAAATCCAGTAAACATTATAATTTAAGCCTTTAAAATGAGCTCTGAAACTTTTAGTATCAACTAAAAATTATTAAATACTAGATAATTAAATAAACGGTAAATGAAATATCGTAGAATAAAACGCAGCTTATTATGTTGTGTAGCTACTGTTTAAGTGTTTAGTAAGTTCATTTAGGCGTATAAATACTATACGTATTTCTCTGTATAGTAACCATAGATTAATCAACCAACAATAAGTAATATGTCTGTAAATATTTACAGTTGAATGCCAATATTTTAAATTTTTTTAGTTTGATATTCAATACAATATGCAAATTTTAATAAGTTTATTAATAAATAGTTATAATCATACTTATAGTATAAAAATCTCACGGTCAGATTTCATTATCAACCTCAGAGTCTGTACAACCAATCTATATTTTAAATAATGTGAAATATTACAATCTCATTTTGTCATTTGTTATAGAAATTTATCCCCCAACTATCACACTTCAACACTGGTTTTACAACCTTAATCTCTCTAAGAAATGCATAACATCGTTCTTCCGTCTCCGATTTGGACACAATTGACTTCCCTCTCATTCATTCAAACTTTCATCGAATGACTGCACTCTCCTCAATAATGCTACGATTTTCGATGATACTCACCTAGTCTTTAACTGCCCTAAAATATTACTATAGCGCAACAGCTTATGGTCTCTTTTTAAATCCCCCAAAGTACCTTTCGATGTCCGATATAATGTATATACTTCTCATACTATCTTTATTTAACCGCGCAGACTTTAACGTATGTAGCTTATCAGTTTAATTAGGTATTATTATCTACTTTTGTATTATATATACCTCTATTGTTTTCTCTTTCTGTATCTTTAACACTATATCCTAATTTTGTTGAAACTGCCGATGGTATGACAAATTTTAAATAAATAAAAAAACTCTGTTACGATGATATATACCTGATTGGTTGATTTGGAAATTAAACAAAAGTGTTAATAAAACAATTGAGAAAATATTTCATTACACAACATTCATATTGTTGTAGATACCTACTGCTTTCACCATGAAACATTATTAGAATATAGTAAAAATGCCTTTAACATAATTCCAAACTAATATAATATGGAACGTTTCAAATACAGTAAATAGGTATATTATCTCACTTATATTAATCGTCTATTCGTTCTTCGCATATGGAAAACTAGGATTTAGATTTTTTGTTTTACTGATTTTCAATAAAATGTCCAAACGCGCACACGTTTCCGACATGCGCGATCGTATTTTTTCGTCAAAAAACTTTAAACCGTACTCGAATCTCACTGCAGGCTACCGACGTGCCCGCAGTCAAACAGTCAAACGCACGACGCGGTCAACAAAAAAACTTTTACGGACTGCGCCACGCACGGTAATAATAATAATAATAGTGATAATAATTATGACGTATAAATAGTTACGGCTGGTTTACGGTTTCGCGCGTTAGACCGACATCATCGTTATACCGAGCCGGAACGATTTTCTAAAATAATATATTTCATTAACACGCATCGATGATAAACCTACGCGTTTACCTCGCTGATTTCGATGTATACAACTGACGATTTTTCATTTTTCATACTTCTTATCAGTATGACATCGTCGAACTCACCCGTCAGCCAATTATTATACGTGTACAATATAATATAGATAATGATTGTGTGTCGGTCATATATGACGACATCGCGATGACCAGAAAAAAAATGTTTATGATAAATAACAATATTTTATTATGGGTAGGTATACGTATCACGGTCCACTGTAGACGATTTATTAATAAGACATTGCACTAGCGGTGTAAACGTTATTAATTTTAATACTATGTAGCCGAAGAAAGTAATCACGTTTTCACCATATTTATCACGTTCTTGTTTGTTTTTTTCTTTTTTTTTTTTAAATTAAATTAAATCTTTTTAATCATAATATGACGTAAACATGAAGAAGATAAAGATTAAAATATTATTATTTATAAACACGCACAAAATAGGTACATGACGTGCTGACATCAACGTACGATAGTCATCGACCAATAGGACTTCCCGTGGATAAACTAGACTCGTACAATACTGTTTAAATTATAAAATACAAACACGTTTTATAAACAGTTGCAAATACATCTGCCTAAAAACTGTGTTCTGAAAACAAAAATAAATAAATAAATAAACATTTTAAATATCTAATAATGAAATTATTTGTCGATTCGATTTAGCATAAGATAAAATACCTACGTCAAGAATCACCATTGCATATTATGTTGTCTAAAATATTTGGGTTAGGAGCATAAGATTCGACCAAATACCGAGGTGGTTGAGTCTTATGTTGATATAAAACGGTATGTAAATTATTTTAAAGGGACATTACATATACAATACATATACAATTATATTCTATGTTAAGAATATTCTATATAATGTTCGTAATATTATATTATGTTCTATACTCGTATTATATAAATATAACAGAAACATATCGAACTATATAATTATATATAACAAAATTATTAATTATTTCTTAAACAAACTATATACTGCAATTGTTTATGGGTGCTTATAGATTTTGCCAATTATAGTTTTCTTATATGTAAGTTCCATGTGTACGTTTTTTTTTTAATGAAAAAAAAACAAGTAAATTCTACCAGAACTGATTTTGAACTAAAAAAAAATAATCATAAGCTTTTATACTAATTATCTGGTTTACGATATTAGTTTTTGACAAGTTTAATTTAAATTTTAAATTAAAACCATATTTGACTAAAATTACATATATTTACAAAGTTAATTACTTAACAATTCAATTCAATATCGTAGACTATTATTTCTAAATGTTTGATTTATAATTATTATCACGTGGATTATGATACGTATTTAAGTATTCGATTGTAATATGTGTTTTTTGTATAATTTACACTTAATTCTAATAGAACGTAAAAATGATAATAATACACTTTCACAACTTAACACATTCAATAATCATACTTCATTGATTTAGTTTTAATCTTTTAAATTTTTCACCATATAGTTAGTATTGTATAATAATTATAAATTAACAATAAAATATTTGAAAATTATCAAAGATTATTATTATTAATTAAAATGTTAAATGTAAAGTATTAATTTTGTACTGGTGGAGTTAACGTATATTTTCCCGATAAAAAAATAATACGTACCGTTGTATTAATATATTCACACTATAAATCTGTCTCTAAAAACTATAGGTACAAGAAAATCAGTGGCATTTACACGCGTTCAATATAACTATTAGTCGTAGAGTACCTAATTTTATCTACCGCGTTTAGATGCGAACACGCACTAAATAGTAAATATTAATTGATGTTGTTGATTGGAATTTGAAATATTTAATTCAATAAAGTTTTATTGCTGTACCTACCGAGTATTTTACCGACCACGCCGGCTGTATTTATGCCATTCAAATCCCGTATCCGAGTAAATACATCTGAGAAGTGGCACGCAACACATGTGAGTATACAGAGGCAAATGTTTAATAACGTCGTCGGGCGTATTATTATCGGTATAAAACGGTACAAGAAATAACACACGGTTAAGTTCCAGCCTACATGCCAATCTAAAAACTGATCTTGTCGAAGATAAAAGACGTATAGTATAATGTCGATCGCTTATCGACAAACATCGTGACATCAAAGGAATATAATATTATTATTTTTATTATTGTTCGACGTGGTTGACGTACCAACACAACTACATAATATCGAAAACAATCATTTTTTTCACTCTTATTGAAATATTTTAATATGATAAATATATCATGTTTCCAGTCGTACATCCAACAATAATGTAAGTAAGTAGTATTATTTATTACTAGGTATGTGTATTGTTATGATTACGTTGAAACGGTTAGGTGACACGTCATAGTAAAAGTTATATAGAACGTGATCCTTTAAAACGTTAACATTAATTTTCTCAAAAAATGTCAACTGTTTTGTAAATATTTATTTATCACCATTTGAATAATAGTAAGTTATGACAAAACCACATTTGTGAAAGAAATTATATTTTTATTCGTGTAATATTTTATGTTTTTAGTTTCTAGAATAACAACGTACATTTCCTAAGGTACGAAATTTTTCTGAAAATTACAATATTTACTTGGGTAAAAATTTAAAGCTCTATAACGATTACTATTTCATTTTAAGTATGTTTAAAGAACTGCACGTAAAGGTTCGAGGGTACCCCGCAAAATGTATCTGATTTATAAGCATTCAGCTTAACATAATAAGTCGTAATTAATAAACAAACTTGTTTGATATTTAATTTTCATGAATTTAAATATTTAGAAAAATATTTTAAATTTGAATACAGAATTAAAAGTGTATTATGTCATAATTAAAATTTAAAAACTATAATAGTAAAGAATAAAAAAATTTAAAAAAAATATGTTTTTCAATAATGTTTTGTAACGATTTACGTTCAAAAACATTCGTACATTTTGAGATGATATAAAAAAATATAACTTTTTGTATTAACGAAACAGTTACATAACTGAAATTCGACCAGTGGAAAATGTGATAAAAACGTTTCAATATAATTGATACTGAATCCCTGTCTACACCCCATATTTTTAAGCTATTAAGCTTATTTTTAAAAATTAAAATATTAAATTATTATTTTATTTAACGCTAATTATACTACCTATTTTATTGTTATAGAATTGCTTTTAAATACTAAAAAAAAACTTAAGCCTACTCCCAAGTTTATAATGGTAAGAGAGCTATTTAATCCATCATAATTAATATATATGACATCGAAACTAAACTTCTTATACTGCAGTAAGCTCATGATATAGTTTATACTGTCTATGGTAATTTTAATGAACCAATTGTACAAGTTTCATATAAATACTACGTTTTAAGCCACAATCGTGTATATCACTGATATCCACCGCGTCTTACAAACACGACACTCATATAACCTAACGATTATAACTAGGAATAGGTAGTTGGTCGCAAGATAATGGATAATATTCTCAAATTGAATAACTTTTTATGATGATTAAGCAGTATACTGGTAAATAGGCTTGTGAGTAATTATCAAATTATATATTTTTATTAGTGACTGTGCGAGTTATTATATTATTTAGGCAAACCTGCCTACTACGTGGTATTCTATAGAATTAATTCAGTTTCAGCACAGATGTGGCAGTCATCATAAAACTTCTTTGTATAAGGTATGTCACTAAAAGATTTGTATACATTATGTATTATACATACAGATGATAAATAGGTAAGTTAAAACAAATTCAATGTGCGCATGTACCTTGTAGGTACCTACATTTTACTTACTACAGCTTATTAATTTCAAAATCATACAATTTAATATCACATGCAACATTTTTCATTGTAGGAGATGGCCACGAAGCTGAAACACGATTGAGCACGGTTATGACCCACCAATAGGAAACCAAAAAAACCCAAAAACCAAACGATTGAGCATGAACCTAAACGGGGGCGCTAGGGGTGCAAGAAACCCCGAGGCCCCGAACCCAAAGTTAATTCATAATAATAGGGCTGTGACCGAACTATTTTAAATTTTTTTTTAAATATTATTATGGTTACAACTTATTATACCTATGTCTCGTCGGAATGAATAATGTTTAGATTATATAAGTATTATTATTATTCAACAATTCTAATAATAACAATTCGGTATATAGTGTATTTAGAAATTAAATTATTCATTAATTTATATAAATTATTGTATTAAATCAGTTCGCGTGTACAGTTCAACGGAGACAGTCGCCCATAGCAAAGTCCATCTGTAGTCTGCACAACGATAACGTCTCTAACGGCACAACTCGAAAATAAGCAACAAAAATAAGGTTAGTGAACTTTAAATAATGTAAATCTCACTAAACCTACAATGAGCATTAATACTAAATCGCCCATAAAAAAGAGCCTAAACAACTTCTTTGCCACTAAAACACCTAATAATCTGCATCTCAACAGCAAAACAATCAAAACACCTAATAATAACCTAAATATCACAGCTAATACTTCAAATCCCAAAACCAATTCAACTCCACTGCTCAATAATAATTTAGACCAATCCACACCAAAACAAACACCTCCAATCTTAAAAACTAGTGAAAAACAAATCTCATTTGCCAATCACCAGCCAAAACTTGAAACCCCCCCAAAAAAACAAGCTTTAATAATATAAATAACCGATGTCATTCAACATCATGAATATATATATGCAATAGCAGAAATAACCAAATCAGAAAACATATTATTCATGTCACGCATATATAAAGATAGATTCTGCATATTCCTATCATCGGTAGAACTTGTAGATAGCATTGTTAATCACCCAACACCAATAACAATTAACGAAAAACCAATTAAAATAAGAAAATACTATAACCCCGACAAACGAATAATTATATCTAACGTATGCCCAACAATCCCAAACGAAACAGTTCTAAGCGAACTGAGTAACATAGGTATAAACTCCAATAGCCAAATAATTCATCTCAGAGCCGAAATTAAAAAATAATGATTTGGATACATCCTAAGCTTCCGAAGATAAATGTTCGTATTCACAGAAACCACCATAAATCTTCCTAACTCTTTACTAATTAATCACGAAGGATCTAATCACAGAATTTTCTTTTTCGAATGACTCAATAACTTGCCTCATATGTAAAAAAAACCTAACCGTCTCCGATCATCAGTGCATGAGCACCATTCGTTGAAGACAGTGCAGGAGCACCAGTCATAGAGTTAAGTGCAGGAGTACCTAAGACCAGCCGAAATTTCCACACCAGACATTGCGAGTGACAACTGAGCTGTTTCCTTTTTTTTTTATTTAATTGAAATCAATCAGTGTTACTTCATTTAAATCTGAGTGTTTAAAATAATATCCTTTTTCCTTCACACCTATTGTGTCAATTGCATATCCAGTCAGCTGCGAATAAGGAAAGGTGCATGCGTATCAATATTCACATAATCATAATTCTACATAGGTATTACATTTTATTTTACACAATTTAATTATTTTAATAATTAATATATATTTTACTAACGGTATACTTGGTCATTCTCGAATTACGACCTAAAGAGCCCTCCGACGATCAGGAGGAAGGTAATCGCGCAAATTTAGGGAAATTTGAAATAATCTAAAATAACTTAAAAATAATTTAAAATATAACTTATAGTAAATACGACATTCATTCAAGGCTTGTGTTCCTTGTGTTTGCCGAGAAACTATTTGAAAACCCAATACATACTTAACGCAGATTTATTATTATTTAAAATAATAATAATCTTTAATTGTTATTTTATTTTTCTATTTCTTTTATTTTTGCGTTATTACAAAGTATTATAAAATATTAGAAAATATTATAGTATAGTTAGTATATTTTTATAATATAGAATTTATATTATAGATAATAAGTCCAAACAAATACATAAAATTATATAACATTTCTCAATGTTAAGATATATATTGAATAGGTATCATTAAGTATAATTCTACAATTTTTAATTTTTAAAAAAATTTTATAAATTATATTTTTATATTGCTAAAAAACTTACCTAACTAATGAAACACAATCTATATATTGATATTAAGATAATGTATGTTGAGTTTTCAACTCAATGATAGTCGATAGGTTAAACCTTAACCATTATTAAGCATTAGATTTCCATGATAGGATAAGCAGGTAGTAGAAAAAACGAAACCCACTCCGGCGAATTTTCTACGTCGCCTTGATTGATATGGAAATCGAAAATTTTGCTTCTTTTTCAATTTTGTCTTATGTAAAAATATAATAATTTATTAATGAATCAAATTTCAAATTTATTAAAACTAGGTACATGGGCGTCAATTTTTATGTTTTATTTTATATTGAATACATATACAATTTCAAATATGCCCAAATCTCCTTGACCGTGATCTAACGCAATAGAAATTTAATTGCGTGTAAATTGGTGATCACCAGTGATTACTATTACTTAAAACTCAAATTCAGAAATCTACTGTAAGTATTTTAACAAACAAAACAACATCAAATCTTCGACGTTAGGAGGTATGACAATTCGCCGTAGCCGTATTGCCCAGCTTTGTTTCATTATCGATTTATAATGTCATGACTGATAGTTAGACACTCCACTGCCATTTTCGTTATATTTTTGTATACAAAAAAGCAACGGAATAAACTTTTACACCAGACGATAATTGCTAGATTTTCAGATGTGGTAATTGTATTATGTATATGTTTTATTGACCAATTTACCCAACCCTCACCAACTAGGTCAAACGATTTTCACTTGATCAACTCGAAGGCACCGGAGGCGGCTTCCAAAAACCTTTAATCGAGTTCACTGGCTCTCTAGTCTTATTATGAATTTATTGATTATCTTAAAACTTTAGATTGTTACAAACGATACTGGCTAAAAATAATTGAAAATATCAATAAATTATAACTAACAGAATACTAGAAGTATTATAAGTAGAAATCTGAAAAAAAACCAGGAACTACAGGAAATAAGCCATAACACTAATATGTGTGATAAATCGGTGGTCACTCAGAATAGTAATTTAACAGCACACCATCGCACGCACAAGGCAGAAAAACCATACTCATGTGAAGTATGTTTCAAATCGTTTGATCAAAGCAGTTATCTGAGAGCCCACCAGCGTACACACACAAGAGAGAAGCCATACTTGTGTGATGTTTGTGGCAAATCATTTACTACAAATGGTAAACTTAGAGTCCATCAGCGAACGCACACAGGAGAGAAGCCACACCAGTGTCAAGTTTGTCGCAAGTCATTTGCTCAAAGCAGTAATCTGAGAGTCCACCAGCGTACGCACACGGGAGAGAAGCCACATCAGTGTAAAGTTTGTAGCAGATCATTTTCTAAAAACTGTAGTCTGATATATCACCATCGTACACACACAGGAGAGAAGCCATACTTGTGTGAAGTTTGTGGCAAATCGTTTACTTTAAGCAGTAATCTAAAAGTTCACCAGCGTAAGCACACGGTAGCGAAGCCATAAGACGTGCGCAATCAAAAGGTTCGCCATTTACCAACTCTGTACAATTTGGTGGACCCTGTTGTATATACAAAGAAGATGAGTCGTCCACACAAAGCTCCTATCTGCATTTTGAGTTTGTTATGTGACTGTTGTGTAGTTTTATTCTTGTAGTAATTTATTGATAATTGCAAATTATTTCTTTATATTATATTTTTTAATGTTGTTTCAATGTTCAAAAGTAAAACACTTCATAGATTTTTGTTTTCTGTTAATGTTAGTAAAAATATTTGTTATATGTAAGATGAGCGTACGTTTAAAAAACGTTGAATGTAAAAAAAGGTTTGATAGTTCATTAAAAACGTGTTTAATGGAGCAGTTTTTATAATAATTATAATTTATAACAGGATATAAATAAGGTAGAGGATTGGTTGGACTTAACCCAGACTTTATCACTTAATGCCTTCCTAAAATTATACCGGATAACTTAAAAATACACGTGCTCTTCTGAAATTTTACATTCAGTAGAATATAAAACCATATTTTTATTCTATTTTACTATTTTAGTCAATTTTTTACCGTTCTGGCTTTCGTGTGAACTTAGTAAACAATAAATTTAATAATTACATACAATAATATACATAATTGAATTGGATTAACAAAATAAACAACTACCATATTACCTACCCTCAAATCAATAAATTAACTTAGAAGTCCATAATATTAATTTACATTAATATAATGAATTTTTTCCCAAGTTAAATTATTATTAATAACCACTGAGTTACATAATTTTTTCCCCATAGCTTATTTCCCATAAATCATTATGATTTTAAAAAAATTCCAAATATATTCATATTTTTTGATACCTAATTAAACATATTCTTATAAGAATTTTATGTTACAAATTCTTAAATTAAAATTAAAAATAGTGAAAAATCTATATAAAATCAAAACGTAATAAAAAAAATACTTAGTTTTAAATATTTGTTAATTATTTTTAGACATATTTTGTGTTATAAAATATTTTTATTTAAACTCTGATAACTATCTAGTGATTTTAATAATTCCAATGAATCCGCAATTTTCTGCATATGCAACAAACGTTCATGTATCAATATCTATTGATATTCAAATCCTTATGTAGGAAAATTGATTTAAGTATAACAATCTTATTTTTTTTAACTTTATAACATTACAAATTAGTGGTTGTATTGCCTATCATGATTGTATTATAAACATTGGAACTGAGGAGCTACTTTGAACTTACTTAAGATTTTAGAAAATACATTTAAATCGTTTTAGTATGAGTGGATTATTTTTATTAAATTTAAACATGCATATAGTATTGAAATACTTAATCGTTAAAAGATGACACAATAATATTTTCACTTTGAACTTTTTAAAAATCTTATATATAAGTTAAAATATTTAGACATTATTTATCGTCTATTTTAAATACAACTTATTGAAATACTTAAAAAATATTTCTTAAATTTTACAAAATATCAAAATATTATTATTGACATTGATCTAAGAGACATAATTTTAAATGCTACTACTACATGTTTGATAAAAATGTATATTTATGTGTTGATCAAAATGTGAACTGTTTTAACACCCTATAGTTTTACATCTGCAGTAAACTATGAATTTTAAAACTAATTAACCACCTACATTTAATACAAATGAAGGTAGATGTTTGATGTTTTAAATTGTTTATATTGATTGAAAAATGTATACAATTTTTTGGAATAAGTTTTAGAAGCAACTTACTTTATCTAGGTATTTTAAGACGAATTAGCATGAATATAATAATATAAAATAGTAAAATCCCTACACCATTTTCATTTTCATCATAGTATATTACGAGTATAAATATATAATATGGTCGGTTTGCTTGATTTAAAAAAAATACATAAGGAATACTTCTGAATTATTATTATAAATCTATGGAAAATAATTGTAATCTATATTTATACAGGAGTAAATATAATAGCATTTTTATACCAAACTTTTAACGGAGTATAAAAGTATAATATTAGTAGTGGGAATGTTTCAAGTAATATACAATATACCATCGCGCATGAGTTATATAAAAAACAGAGTGAAAACCATGATGATTTTTTTTTTTTATTTAGCCTTTTTAAACCATGATGATATTCAGCACTAAATCTATTAATAGAAATAGTTGTTTCTGATAAATAACAATCAATCTTTTTTTTCTATCTAAACATCAAAAGAACTAATAACCATTAAGTTGTGCTCTATCACTTAAGTCTATCATAATTTTGTTATTAAAATCAAATGACAACAACCATACAACCAATTTTAAAGCAAATTGGACTTTTAATCAGCCGACAATTATAACACTTAAATTTTTAAATAACAAAATAACTAATTTTACTAATTTTCAAATTGTGAAAATTCAATACTTTCATAAAATATAATAAAATATTATCTTTTCATTTCTTAGATTAACTTTCGTTCTCACTAATTAAAATAAAACATATTGGTGATAAGAGAGATGAGTCAAGTTTCAAAAGGGTTTTTAAGTTTTGTGAATTATATTACAATACTAATTGTCTTTTATTTTATTTGTTTATTATTTATATCATGTTATAAAATATTTTCTTTTATTAAACTCTAATATTGCGATATTCGAGATAACATTTAATTCTTTGGATTGTTATAACTTTTTGTTAAATAATATAATTTTTCAGCTACCCATATAATAATAATAGCTAGTTTTGTCGAAACTGATAGCTGTGTACAAAAATCAATATAATATAAATAATAACAATTCTATGAAATATATTTCTGATCACAATATTGTAAAATTAATGGATAATTCTTATTATAAATCTACTATAATAGTAAGCTTAGTAAGTTTACTCACTGTGGAATAACAAGGTGTTTATTTAAATTGTATTATTATTAAGTAGAATCCCGAAAAATAAATTAGTTTTTCTCAACTAAATATTTATTTTGGATACAACTTTTTTTTATCATAATATTATACATCACCTTAATGAAATTAAAACTCAATAGTGTATTTATCAAAGTATGTCTTAGTATTTATAGTGAAGCTGACAGTAATTTCCCGCAGCAGACGGCAGACCACTTGAGACGTTATTATATTATAAAATCATCAAATAAATCTGAAGTCCTTTTTATGGTTTTTCATATATTAATTATATTCAAATTATAAGTATACCTACTCTGTTGTTGAATATATTTCTTTTTCTCTTTCAATAGTTTAAAACATAAATCAATCTCTCGACCACGAATTTTCAATCAAATTAAGGAACCTAATACAATTTACAACAATATAAAATCCATATACAATATACATATTATGTTATTGTCGGACCAGCTATCACTTCGATATGTACCATACGTAGAGTGTAGAAAAGGATTGTTTTGCATATTATAGAAATTCTGAAGAAATTATATTACAAGTTACAACTAACATAATTTCAATTGCTACAACACCTATAATACCTATATATTAATATACTATTTGCGGTTTATGACAAAACAAAAAAAAAATAAAAAAAAAAGGCACCGTATAATAGTACTACAGCGTTATAATATTATACATGTATGTGTTTTTTTTCAGGACCGCAATAAATCTCTATGGCCCAGTATAATATAATTTAACGACGTGTATACAAATAATATATATTATACTTTAGTGATGATGAGGTGGCCTGCAGGTGTAACGGGTACTTTTCGCCAAAACGTCAACTCGATGGCGGTTTAACGCCCTCCGAACTTGCCATAAATGCGATTTTTATCACACCCCGTAATTTTGTCAACGATATTTTCCGGGACTGAGAGTAATGTTTCGTCGAGGATAGCACACAAATGACCGGTCGACCGGAAGAGAAGAAAAACGCAAATACCCATACTATAATAATATAGTATTATAATACTCTATCGCATACATCCGGACTTTAGACGACTTAGTCGTAACTATATATTCTATATATTCACGTGGAGCTGAGCATTTATGAGTTAAACTTAAAAATTAAGTAGAAGCGTTGAGTGAATTGAATTCATTGACTGCTAACTTATTTTTAAAATTACCTTTTGATTTATTTTGTATCCCTTTTTTAATACGTATAGTTCAAGCTATGATATTATATAGAAGTATATTAATATTAAGTTAAATTTTAATCAACTTAAGCCATTTGTATTTTGTTTTATGAAATCTTCTTAGTATTTTTACATGAAATATTAAAAGTGTAGAATCATTTATATTCATTATCAAATTGCGTTTATCGTAAACTAGTGAGTCGTATACATGTTTTTTCAAGAAATATTATAAAATAATTTTAGATAACTATAAGTATTAATTTTTTTTTTATATATACTATATACAATTATACGGGACAAATGATAATTATTAAGAATTATAAAAGTTAAATGTTATTTTTAGTATATCACACATTTTACCTTTAATAAAAATTAATTAAAAATTAAAAAAATATTATACGGGCATCACATGATTGAAATAATTAAAATGCATCAATAATAAAATGCGTTGAATCGTATCGCAAAGTTAAATTAATTATTTTTATCGATTAATTTCTAACTTTATGGAATAATAAAAAATAAAAAATATTTGCTTATTGAGCTTCATATTTTAACGGGTACGAGCAAAAGTTCATAGTCAGACTTAAAAATGACAAACGGTTAGCAACCCGTCAAAAATCCGAAGTTATGTCGTACACATATAATACCGCACCGTTACCGTCACCGTTTTACCTATCGTATTATTGTTTTACGGTGCCTTTATACTTTATCGCGTGTAGTTCATAATTTGTAATGTTGTTTATTTGATAACTCTATTTTTGTATAAATATTTAATAGCTGGATAAAATATGTTATGTAGTATAACCTTTATATTTTAAAAATGTTGTCTCTATATTATAGTAATAATTGAAATTAGACATTTGACCACTGAATATTTTTTAGTTTTAAGAATAATCACAGCATTCAGCCATTTAAAACATAAATTATACGTTAGAGTTTTTGGAAAATTGTTCCTTTTTTGAGAATTATTTTCACTCATATCGATAAATTTCAAACCTGCCATTTTTAATCTTCTTTTTATACTATACTATTATACTTATAGCCCTATAGATATTTACGTGTAAGAAAAATTTGTTAAAAAAAAAAATTAAAAATATTAACATTACAATATAATGTTATCTTATATTTTTTATATGTTTTATTATTTTATATTGAGTTATTATTGAAACCAAATTTAATAAAGTCATTGAGTTACGGTTATAAAAAACTGTTTTTGTATAATAAGCATCAAGTGACAACGAACACTTGTCAACAATAAACAAGATACTTGTCCTATATTGGAATATATAGTACAGAGTAGATATGTCATTTAATAATATATAATAAGCCTCTATAATAAGGACTGTTTACCACATTTATAGCATTCAAATATTATCTATAAGGTCGTGGCCCATTCAGCTAACGTTTTACAAAAAGATCAATTTCCAAACGGCCCCGGTTTTTTACAAGTTCATTTTCATGTCATACAGACTCAAAGTTGTCTTCAATAGGGGCGTAGTTAAACTTTTGTTGGTTTAAAATAAGTAAATTATAAAATGTATACAGAAAAATCATAAATTAAGAATTTTTTATTAAAATAATATTAAATTTTAGTGTTAAAAAATTATAAAAACATGCATGTAGCAGCAGAAATATAAAAAAAAATCATAGATTAGGCAATTTTTTAGGCATAATTTTTTTATATAATCCATACGTGTTATTTCACTAGATGGAAATTTATCTATGATATTCCTAATGAATTCTACTTCTTTTAAAAATTTAGGTGTACTGACATGATTGAACTTTAATTTAATTGTTTTTTTTTCTACGGGAGCTGTTTAGGAATTTCCCTGTTTGACAATCCTTTTTTGACGGGAGCCGTTTTGAAATAAGCAAACAATAGGCGGAAGAGTTATTTGGGATCCGAATAAAATATTATTAAAATTGTAATAGTCATTATACAGTTTGTGGAAGGTTATTTTTAGAATTGAGCCAAAATCGTCTTTCTCGTTTATATATATATATATAAATAATATGGTTGTTTTAGACAGTAAATACACCTTTAAAGTTAAGTGAGAGCGTCTGGTGTTTGTTAGTTACTCTGATTGGACAGCTATAGTATAATAACATGCGCATTATATAGACTTATACAAACATACAACGTTAAGTGTGCATATAATATTTTTGAGAATAATTCGTTCGGTCGGTTTGCTATAGATATTCTTTTTTTCCCTCTTCTCGTACACGATCATAACATATCATTATAATACTTTTGATTGATGGATTTCAAGCACGCATAATACAGGCGGTCTGCGCGAGATATGTACCGCGTTTCTCACTATATGTAATATATTAGTTGGTTAGATATCAAATATGTATGCTTTTGAACCACAGCAGCGGTCTTCAGTGAAACTACATAATTTGCGTTGGCTATACGACTTATATAAATTTATTATCACTACGATGCCGGGAAAAAATAATGTAAGAAAAATTAACTAAAATAACATATATTTTATATAGCGTTCACGGATATTTCATTTGTTCACCCGACTCGCGGTTTCATACTTTACGATCAAAAAGGTTTAAGAAGAGCATTATCAATAAACAGTCTGTTATAAGAATATTGATTTTTCCGAATTGATTAATGTTCTGAAACGGCTAGCGACGTATAAAAGTTATAACAATATATTATTATGCTGTATATAGCTTTCCGTTTTAATGTTTTTTCATTTCGATATCATTTGTTTTAAAAGAAATCTTTATTTGAATAATTCTGAATTCCAAAATAAAATGTATTTGAATCAAAAAACGAGACCAAAATTACGTGATGATCTTTAATTTAGTTTAAGGATTTTAATCTATAAAATAAACAAATATGATATTGCAAAATGTGAATGATTATATTGTAAACACTGATGTAATAAGTTATTATAAGTATGCTCTACACTGGATGACAAAACTGTAATACGATTTTTCTCTGGTATAGTTTATAAATCACAATATTTTTAGTTCCTGTATACATTATATGTCATTCGTATCTTACTAATATACCGCATACAGCAATACCATGTATCGTAATATTTTTCATTCGAGTATTTTAGTTGTTCTTGAGTACACATTTTTCGATCAACCATCAACCAGTTTCACGCAATAATGAAACTATGATAATTAATTATAAAATTAAAACGTAATACGAGCCACTTTATAAATTAATTTTATATCAGGTAAATTTGGTCTAATACCTATATTAACACTTAATTATTAGTTGGTCCTTTTATTAAACATTTTAAATACGTAAACGTAGAAGTTAAATATGCAGATACTTACATACATTTACGATGATTTACATTTTTAAAATAAATTGCAAGTCTCAGTACACATTTATACATTTTGTATATGTATTTCAATGTCTATAATAATCATCATTGAAGCAAAAAGTTTTGGCAAAGGTTGTATAAAACAAATGAATGACAGTCGCATAATATATAGAGTAAGCTCAGATTCACTATTTACAATCAAACGTGTTTTGGATGTCTGGTTTTTGGCACAAATACTTTGAATGTAACGAAAGGATTAATGGATATATTTTAAGAACATAAATTAGGTCAAATAATTAACTTGTTTTATTGTTAATTAGTCAAACCCCTAAATTCTAGATCTTGTTCAGTTCAAATTAATCTTTGAAATTAACAATTTATTAGTTGTCCCAAAAATCACTGACAGCGTTAGTGAAAAAAATCAAACAACGCTTGGAACGTAACCTTCTCGTACACTAGTACAAGCATTTATTCTATTCATTGCTTAGAATATTTATGTGTCGTCTAGTTCGAGAATTTAATAAAATGTTATAAGATAACATTTCGTTTAATTATAATTATTAGCGAATTCGATTATAATTCTGTTCTATAATGAAACGTTTTACACCAACACTGCAGTACTACAGCTATATCTGAGATTTGGGAAGTTGTGAATGAATCGATTATCATTATATCGTGGTTGAACGCACGCAATCTAGAGGAATGTTTGTTTGTGTTTAAGTACCACAGTGCCGCATCGTGGTTTTCAAGTTCTGAAGCATGTGACGAATGAATACTACACCTATATGATTTATTAATTCTCGGTGTTGCTGTTGGTTTTTAAATTGATCATTATTGTGCTATTAACTTTTAAATCAAATAAATTATTTTGTATATATTTTTATGAACATTTAAATGGATGGATAATCACGACGTGTTACCTATTATGGTTTTGATTATATATTTTAACTTAACTTTTAATAGATTTATTTATATATATTTCAGAAAATTATTGCTTATAGTTTATACGTATTAATAACACTACAGCCATAAATGCCACATTATCAATAGAAAACACTTATGTTATATTACCAATAATACTATATTGAATGGAGATGATACAATCTTCATTTCATAAATTATTAAAATATTATTATAATTCTAAGTTAATTCAGTACCTTCTAAATTCGTCTAAGTCGCGGCAAAGTGTGTCGCATTCAATACAAAAATCTATAAAACATAAACGTTTAGTATAAGACTTCTGTAATAAGGTCCAAACTATATAATATTTCTACGGTGTACGGTCAAGGTCTGTGGACTATCTATTAGTATATATTTTTTATTGTATTTGAACAATGGTTTGAATCGAATAGAATACATATCTACTACCGCCTATAGTCCTTACTATTGAATTCAAATTTCATAACTGCATTTTGCTAAATACAAAACTGTAAAATATTATCTTTAATAAAATATCTCGTATCGATTTAATTTGATGCAACTTCCGTTTGCATGCGAACAGTTATTATTGTTTATTTTTACGAGTAAACGATACTAAAAAAAAAAAAAAAGTATTAAATAAAATATGCATTGTTAATAAGGCTCATGGTTTATTTTCACCTAATATAATACACATGAAAAAAAATGTTTATTTATTGTTTATTTGATCCATTGAGCTAGTTGACGGAGTCAGCCAATCAAATTTCAAATTTTAATAATATTTATATAAAAAAAACCTCTTATTCTTATCTTTTGCTTTTTGCTCACAACTATATGGGATCGACCATACATGTTCTATACCTCCATAGACTCTATTTTCCACCAATTCTTAATACTCATTACTCATACCCCCCATGCCCTTGTCATTTTCTATTCTGTCTATTTAGTTCTTCTTCGATTTTTTTCTCCCTTACTTTTTTATTATAAAGTAAAAATCCTAAGGCTTTTATTTTATATATTTTTATTTATTCAAGGCATTTTTCTATTTCATTAATAAATCTTTTTATTTTTATATAATATTTATTTTTATTGCAAAATGTATACTTATACATTTCCTCTTATTTGTTTATTTGATTAATGGGCTCAAATGCTTTGATCTCAAACTGAATGTAATAAGCGGTCTCTATGGTAATACATCTGTTTTGACATACATATGATATTGAGTAATATAACAGTGCGTTTAGTAAACAATTTTACTAGAATTTTGTTTAAATAATAATAAATGGAAAAAATTTATTAGAAAATACTTTTTACATAAATACAAGTACAGCGATAAATTCGACGTTAATTCATGATTGATATCGATGTTCAGAATACGAGAAACCCTATTTCAGTTTAATATATTCTTAAGTATATATAATCTTAATCTCATCTGTATATTGGTAAACAGTGCAGATACAACATAGTACCAACCACAATGTTTTTGATTTTCAATGACTCATAAATCTGGCTATGTTATACCCTATATGTTTAATATTTTATAGTAAACAGTTCTACAAAACAAATTCGTTCGTCTAAAAAAAATCTCATGACAAATTGGAAATTTAACAGTTTTACTAACGCGCATTCATTTCATTTACAATGTATAATAATGTATGTATATATAATACATACATTAAAGATGGGCGTTTACAATGAGATTTTATACTTAACCTCAAATTGCTTAAAAAAAAAACCCACGAATCAATACAGCGTCCTGTGCGTATATAGTTTATAGTAATAAACCAGACTAGAATAGTAAACATTTATTCTGGAATAAAATAGCACAAGCATACACCGTTAGAATGATATATTATGCGCTCGTCATTTAAATACTAGGTAGTTCAAAATAATATATGAAACGCAATATTATCATTGAACAATTTAACGATCAAAAATATTATTCTCCGGACGTTTCAAATAATTATTCATTCCTATTTCGATTTTTTGGTGCAGATTTAATTATATGTACGTGGTTCGTTTGAACCGTAAACG
The DNA here is from genome assembly GCA_009835225.1 of Aphis craccivora. Lineage (NCBI taxonomy): Eukaryota > Metazoa > Arthropoda > Insecta > Hemiptera > Aphididae > Aphis > Aphis craccivora. Next base: position 39,878 of record VUJU01000967.1, on the reverse strand, counting down.
GTCTATAACAATATTATATCGTGTAGGTTTTTATGGAACGAGACGTGCTCATAATATATGTTTATAAATCGTGAATATTATGTATCTATATATTATAATAATATGATATTCTGTACAGTATTATACGTTTGCGTAATTTGTCGAATAAGTTTTCGAGTGAATATAATATAATATGATTATCATGTCCGCGCGTCACGATATCAACGCGACCGAAAAAATGGATGGATGATATTATTATTGTGATAATATAATTGTATTATGGTGCGTAAAATCTCGATTTATAGGTAAATTAAAACTTAGTACCGATAAACGCGACGGTTTTTTTTTTTTCTATGCAATATTATAATATTCTTCTCCGAGTCTCCCCGCAAATACCGACGACGTCGTGGAAAGCCGCGGACTGTGCCTATACGGGTTTAACGTAGTACGCGTCTCCGTGATTCCGTCCCGACTACACGGCCGTTGTACGTGTCGATTGGAATTGATACGTCTGTTGTAGATGTCGCCGTCGCACTGTTGGCCGGTAGTCGTGTGTGCTGCAGAATTTACTACGGAAGGCATGCGACAAGACCGAAAAACCGAGTGCGCCCCATTATCATAAACAGGTTATAATATAATAATATTATTATATTGTATGCGGGCACGCACGCATACCGCTCGTCGCGACTTGACGATGATTGTGATCTGAAATCATAGCCGGCCATTTATTTTATTATTATTATTATTATTTATTTATTTTTTTTTATCAATCGTGACTGAACGAGAGAAAAGTAAAGAAAAAAATTGCACACACACGACCGATATCGCCAGGCTATAAATCCACTTTGTGTGCCGATGATGACCATGTACGGCCGCCGCCGACAATCCTCCCCGTAAACGATTTATAATAATTTTTCAACCAATCATGGTGGAATTTCCGATTGGAATTGGACAATCAAAAGCGACGTGCGGCGGCATTCAAGTCTTGCTACGCGAAATTCGTAGCAGTAGACACTAGACACATATAATAACATTATTATACTATATACTAAATACCTACGCAAAATTTAAAAGAATTATCACCATAAAAAGTAATTCAATGCACTTTCAATACTATCGATATATCGTTAAGTCAAAGAAGTTCTATAAAATTTTTAATTTTAGAATTATGATTTGCAGGATATTATACTTAAAATAAATAATTTTATATTGTGAGCGTTGAGCTTGTAATATTACATCCTAACTTTTTGGAATGAATACCATATATATCATTTATTGATATTTCTGACTTATAGAAAGGTTAATAAGTTATTCCGTACAATTTTCAAAGTATAAATTCATCTTGTCTAATTTTGTTGGGAAAAAACCTGTGTTATACCTACCAATTAATTTGGAGTAATATTTTAAGATAAATTTTTTCTTACAATATTAATAGGTAATTTAAAAAATGTGTATAATAATATATACATTAATAGATAGTAAAATAACATGTTAAAGAAAAATACAATTTTTTAAAGGTATTACTGCAGGCCTTTAAATGTTACCATTTCAATTAATTTTACCCTCGTATACCCCTACATATTTTATTCGATTTACAGAAAATGATAATTTATTTTGAACATTTAAATAACTAAATACGATTAAAACCGATGATAATATCATTATTTTATTGATATTGTTTATTTTAAAATTAATAATTTAATAACTAAAGACAATATAAGAGAGCAAACGCAAACCATTTTTGTGACATTAAAAGTAACTTATCTCTCTCTCTTTCTCAAAATTTTTATAGCTATATACATTTAGGTTTTTATTTTTAAATCAAACGATAACATTTTTAATTAGTACCTATTTTGTGTGTATTTTCATCGTGAAACATAATATTTCTCAATAACTAATCTAGTTTAATAATAAGAAAAAACATAAATAAATAATTAAATAATACCAATAAAAGTTTGTACAAATTGACGTTCTCACCGTTAACAATCGACGATAATAAAATAAGGTAATAAAATACATCTATAATTACTAGTTTGGCTTAATTGAATTTAGTAGATGAAATAAAGTTACGAAGCCTCTTAATTTTAAGCAACAATAAATTCAAACTGGATAAAGTACATTAGATTACAGGGTAAAACGATATTATGCATATTTACAACAAAACTTCCGAGTGCTAGAAGGAAGAGATGTTTTTCTAAAAACCTATTCAAAAGCAATAATCGATCGATAACCAATATTAACGGGTGTCCAAAACATAATAATATATTATACCACGCGAGGTCACATATGATTACATGATATACATGTGAGACTGCATTACATTGAAATGATTCTCGTCGGATAATTTCCCGGGAAACAGTAGTTGGACTTGGCACTGCACTTGAGAGATATTTAATAATATGTATATTTAAAACGATGCCAGACGACAGTTGAAATCCTTTTGAAAAGCTTCGAGTTCCGGAAACAAAATAAACCACGAATAGCTATATAATACCTATCATGAATTTAAAATTGATATTATTCAAGGGTGGTTTACTTTTTTTAACACTTAAATGTATAGCCTTTGTCTCTGAACGGATAGCGAGTGCCTATAGATTTAAGAAAGCACTCGTATTGCAAGCGCTTAACTATACGTTTCACTCGGTTTTCCGTGATCCAAAGTATTGGGTTCTAAACAGACGGCATTGGCTGGCTTACTACGTTTTATTTCGATTTGGGTGTACACCTTTATATTATACACCGGGTAACCGGTAGCGCAGATAAACTTCCGGACGTGTCATAAAATAAATGGGTCAAGAATAGAAGAGGAGGGGGCGAATAATAATAATAATATTTCAAACACTCATAAACTAGATTTGATATTTTTTCTTATATTTTACTACCTCGTTTGCAATACGATCTAGACTCGGGCAGAACAAATCCGAAAAAAAAATAATAATAATAAATAAATAAAAAAAAAAATGGATCTTGTTACATACATTTTTTTTTTATTTATTTATAGTTAGATTTCACGACCAGAAATTATTATACTATCTGTCGTAAAATTACAAACCACAGTGACAGAATAAAAATCTTATAATACACTATGACTGATAAAATTACGTTATTTTTAATTAATGGCCGTGAATATTATATCATTTTTAAAAGCATAGGTAACTAATACCTATGTTGTATTCATATAAAAAAAAAACTACTGTAAAATGATTAATTTATACTTTTTGGTCGTAATAATGTTATTAATTACTTAAAAAATAATTCAATTAAGATTTGATCATCGAAAAACACACACGAGAGTGAATTTTTTTGTCCTATACTGAGAATGTATAATAGTAACAATTTAAAAATGTTATGTTTGTTATTCTGATCAACGTTTTTAAATTTTTGTACTCAAAACGTAGATAAAAAGATATAGTTTTAAAAGAACAAAACAGATATACCTAATAGTTATACAAACGACTGATTTAACCACTAACACGATGGTATTATTATTCTTATTAAGCACTGAGTCGTACCTATAAAATAACACGCATTCAGTCACTTTTACCGTTTATATATAATATGAAGTTGGAAATTTTTCTCGATAGCCTACAACACCTGTCACCCGCAGTCACTATAAAAATGTTTCGATATTTGTCTAACGGAGCCGTCCGACTTTGTCGGATGTATATATATTTTTTTGTTTTTGATATTGATGAACCGACTGAATAAATTCATTCTCCACACATGTTATTATTATTATTATTATTATTTCGTGTGCGGAAACCAATAACCACACACACTCGTCGCTCACTTACGCGTACGCGAGATGGTGGTGAGGACCGAAGGACGTCATAAAGTCGTGTCGGTCCAAGTTTTCTATCAATAAACGAACCCTTTCTCGATGGGGTCGTCTACCGCGTATATGTATGTGTATACCGGCAATAATATGTGTATACATATACATTATACATGTATAAGGATCAAATGAAGCGGAAAATATCACTCCCGAGTCTCGTCTTTTCCCGTTCTTCTCGCCATTCTCTCTCTCTCTCTCTCTCTTCGTTGCAATCGGGGAACATTCGTGTCCGTCGGATATTTTCCACTGCGAATTTCACAGCGGCCTATGTAATACATATATCAATACTTATATACGAGTGTGTTTGTGCGTGTCGACTATGATATGTATTTTGATAGATTTCCAAATGTTAAATTTGATTTCGTTCGTATTGTAAACCGTATGTATATATGTAGCAGTCGTTCGGTCGAATCTCCGCGATCGCTCGCACGGACAAATAAATAGTCACCCAGCGGACGGAGTGATTCGAAAACAAATGATTTTTACAAATAATAATAGTTCTGCGTTATATTATCAAAGCGTTGACGCGAAGGTGACCTTTTAAATTTTACATTCGGTTAAGACGCGTGTTTTGAAACAAAATGTTATAAATAAACTAGTACGTTTTTAATGATGGCATAAAACATTATGATAATGGAAAATAGAAATCATTTTTCTTTTCATAAAGAACTGGAAAAGTTATCGCCTTCTCGGTTCTTATAATTATTTCTTCTTTGTTTCGTTTAACATTTTTTTTTTTTATTATTATTTTTAAATTTTCAAATTTTTATCATTAAAAGCTGATGCGAAATGTGCTTGAAACTTAGATGTATAATATAGCACTACGATTCTAAATTATATCGAGTTCTATTTTTACCAAAAAAATTAGAAATTTATAATGTAAACAAATTTGGAAGATAAACTAAAATTTATAACAGGAAATGAACTCCAACAGCAAATGTTTATTCTAGTTTAAAGTGTTATGTATAATATGTATTATTTATACTCATTTGTGTGTAATGTAATGTAAAAAACCTCAACTCGAAAATGTCTTTAGCAAACGATATCTCATCATTTCCAAATTTAACTTTAATACCGCAGATCCAAGACATCCGCCGCTGCAGTGTATATATGATCAGTAGTTTTGTCAGATTAATACTGCTCATTTATAACGGTGGCCTGATTGTCTTTTCAAGAATTAATCTTATCCGCATTTCGAGTAAAAGTAAATAATATCTTTCCGCAGACATTTGTAACACTCTACAAGTTTAAACATTAACAGTCAAATGCAAACGAATAGTCCTTGACATGTCTATGGTTCAAAAATCACATAATGAATAATTATTGTATTACATACAATGAGGCGTATACTCGTTAGTCGTTTTATCTGTCAAAATATCAAAAATTCACTGCCGGTAACCTGTACATCAATAGTTACTAAATGGCTGATGGTAGATAAATTTTATTTGGCCCGGAGGCGATAAATTAATTTTTTAAACTATTATTTTCAATGCTGAATTCCACGAAGGGTTCATTAGTTTCTATTTTGTTTTGTTTTTATTTAACCCATTGTCTTTGGTTGAATGTGTAAGTTAAACTTTTAAGTCCCCCCAAAAACTTTTTTTTTAAATGTGACTCTCCAAAACTACGAATTAGTGACCTGTGTGCTGTACTGAATATGGTTGCGTAAAATATAAATTTTAATATAATTTTTAATCTATCATAATATAATAGAAAATAGAAAATAATTAAAGACGTTTAAATCAAAAAAAAAAAATCCACAAGCCCACAATACCGTTCTATTGGACGTTGTGAATTCAAATCGTTATTATATTGATTGTTTTAAAATAATTACAACAGTAATATATTCTTTAGTATTGTTTCAAATCAACCGTGTCAAACAGCACCCTTTTTCAATGTCAATAAAGTAGAGTTACTATTATGTTATACTATAATGTCTATAATGTCATAATTTCGAGTGAAATATTTTTGTCGACGTGCTCACATAGTTATAATACACGCCAATTAAATAAAATCAATTTTTAACGTTCAAGAGGCGCAGATAATGTTTAACAAATTATCATTATACAGGATGTTGGTGAATATTGGTCGAGTTGGTTAACGTTTATCAATTGGAATGGCTTTATTATGTTTAACAATTAATATTATACTTACAAAATATCTACAGAGTGATTCACCATCCAATAAGCTTACTCTCTTTTTAACTTAATACCAAACTTAATATTATGTTCCACGTAAAAGTAAAACCATTATCAAAGAATATTATCCCCAATAAATAAAACTTAACCATTCGAAAACTACTCGTTCAAATTTCGATTTCGATTTCGAAGAATTCTCATAATTTGAGAAAAAAAACATGTTTATATCACTTCTTTAAATGTGTATATATAATAATAACAATGATGATATTAATATGGTATTTTAGTAATTAGTACTTATAATTAAAAATTCCAAAAATCAGAATTTTAATACACATTGTTAAATAACATAAGAGAGGGGAATATGTTTGGTGGATCATCCTGTATTATATATACATAGTGATTAATATGAATAAACCAACGCGTAGTCACATTCATTTATATTTCATTTTACAACAGTTGATGGACGACTTTAAAACGCACAGTTTTCTCTACTCACCGAGATAATTTTTTATTTAAAACTGTTTTACATTACTCGGCTCTGAGGTCCGATTAAATAATATACACGGTGAAGTGTTAGAGTTTTACGTAAGTTATACGCACATATCTTGTGTTTCTATTTTTACTATTTGTTTTATTATCGTACGTAATAATATATCTTAAAAGTAGTATTTATTTCTGATATCCATGTTAAAATAACTCACGAGCGTCATGCCTATGTTTTTGGTATAATGATTAACTATTCTTAGTTTATTATTTTGTTTTTGTAACTTTAGAAGTGTCTTTTTTTATACCTAATCGAAATATTGTGCCTAAGTATCAAAATGATGGGTAGGTATGTATAAAATTATTGTGAAGCATAAATTGATTTTTGAAGAAATCATTATTTTTTTCGAGATTCTGATGTTAAACGTCAATAATGATGTAAAATTGTTTAAATGTACATTAAATCGTTTCATACCTGAAATTGATTAAAATATCATACTTTTTTCAGTTTTCACAATAGTTACACTGCAAATTGCCTACGCGAATCACGCTAGGTATAATAAAATACCAAGTTATAGTTAATTTAAATTCTAATTTAAATACGACTATAGTTCACGCACAAAATAATCGAAATAAATGAATTTTAAAACTAATAACTATGTTCAGTCACAATAAAAAGGTTATTAAACTATGGTTATTTAATTATATTTAGAAATTGGCACAGGAAAAAGTTTTGATATTTTTTTATATACCTAGGTACCTATTCGAATAACGTATCGACCTAGCGTTATTAACGTACAATAATATTTCTGTACACACACGATTTATTTTTATATTGCTGTAATTTATTTATTAATCATTTAACATCTGAGTTATTTTACGAACAATTTTGGTTTTTCTATAAAATTTAAGTATAGAATTTGTTTATTATTGTAACTATTACTTATGAAAAACTTGTACGTAACAAGTTTTTTTAATAGGAATTACACTTTAAGCTAATATACTTTTTAAACATAATTTTTTTTTACAGTCATAATATAACTCATATTATTTTTAATAAATAATGGGCATCAACATAAAACAACGTAAATGTGATAAGACATAAATTTGAGTATTCAATAAATTTTAAATCGCTATTCGAAATTTAAGTGAATTAGTAAGGTTTTTCATAAAATACAATTCACGACCTCTTATAAAAAACGGAAATATTTGAGCATGTTTACACTCGTTATATATCTGTCATCATTTATAATTATAATTAAACTGCAATAGCTTATTACTACAATAATTAACTTCTCACGGTTGTTCAACTAAGGCAACTATTATTATTGACATTAATTAACCGAATAAACATGCACATTTTATCATGATTGTACGATTTTAAACGAATTGAGAAAAAAAATCCTAGCATATTATAATAACGAGTTCTGATTTATTATTTAATATTTAAAATTAGACCTTTAAAAGTTTTCAAATAATTTACCGCATATCAGTAACTTTCCTAATCTATAATATCTTATCATTTAGATATTATTTTATATACTCAATACAACTCATTGGGTTTTAATGAGTTATGTAATAAAATAATAATTGCATTACTTTAAAAGTATCTATGCACACAGGTGATACAATTATATTATACGCGTACATTATTCCAAACCTCTGGCTTGAGTGTTCGTCGTTCAATACGTAAAAAAAAGAAGAAATTTAAAATCCAAGCCATTACCAAACGAAACATTGAGATTAAAGTTATTAATTATTTAAGTATATGTTAAGTACGTTCGTATATACAAATATACATAATAATTATTAATATAATTGTTCAAAAACCGGTTAAGCGATTTTCACCATTTTTGATAATAGCACAAAATGTTATAAAACGTTTATATACTGTAGAATATTCGACAAAATTCTCTATATGGTAACACATCTATTTACCAAGACATTAACGTTCAAAAATGTTTCTATTTAACCAACTAATTTTGTATCATTATTATAAAGTAATTGTACATAACACTATTAAAAAATAAGACGTATAAACTCGTCTATCTGACATACGAAAGCATCGTGCAAATAATATCGTCATTGGATTCTAACACGTGTTTCCCATAAAAACTGAGTTGATACGTCGAGAAGAACATTTTTAAATACCACATACCCGTTATGCTGTTTGTTATTGAAAAAAGTGGAAAACAGCGAGCAAAAAAAAAAAAAATTATCAAAAGAAAATTTGAAATTCATAGTGTCGTATCGTTATTTACATTATAATTCCATGTACAACAAAAACGAGTTTATCTATAGGAAGAAAAACGTTGACATAAGTCGTAACGGAATTCCTATTGGACCATTTTTTTTTTTTTTTTTAAGGAACCGTCAAATTCTTCGTATTCAAGTCTAGTTGTGTACATTGGGGTTTTTTTTTTTCAATAGTACCTATAAAGCACCATCGACATGGCACTTCGCGATATTTTCTTATTCTCTTACGGCGGCGACCGAATAATATTATGATACACCGAATAATCACGGAGTAGATATCGTGTACATGTATACGTATCATCCTTAAACTTTGTGCCGTCTGAGTTTCACCAGTCACCGGAACTCAGCAGCTGGCGCTCGAACGTACACTGCACGCGTATATGTATACAAACTGAACACAGTACGACCAGGAGGTTTTTAGCGATCAAGCGAAAAGTTTACCAGAAACTTTTCGCTCGCGAAACGATAATCATACGGTGTCGGGCGGGACGTATGTCGTATATATATATATATATATGCACGTATCCGGGATCGCGTGAATATAACCATAATAGGTTAATAGGATTTTGATTACTGTTGAACAGTATTACACATTTCGGATTTCACAAAAGACATTGTATAGGGTCTACGCGTCAAAAATCGTCAAACATATTATAATATAATCATATACTATATTTATGTTAAAAATTTCAGTGCCCCCCTCTTTAAAATTTAATGGGTTTTCGTGTATGCGTTGTCTGCGGCGGCGCTCTAATGTTTCAATTCTAAAACGTGTAACACCGTCACCAAAAACAGTTCTTGGCGTGACCACTGCGCTTAAGTCATCCACATCACTACGGTAAATTGCATAAGCATATATGTATTACATTGTACAGAGTATGGTATATAATATGTTTGATAGATTAATCACTGAATTGGTCATACGAGGATCTCATTTGAATACTCGATGTAAAATACCGAACATCTCCATAACTTTCAACGTGTCCGTCCGCGCGTCCACTATCATCATTAAAAAAAAAATGTAAAAAAACCCCAAAAATTAGCACCTAAATTACGTGACTGCAAAACGTTTGATAAAATAAAATCGTTAAATAAATAAGTCACCTTATACATTAAAATGTTCTAATACATATGCTAGTCCTTTATTGTTGTTGTTGTATAATATCCTGTCAACTCGTGTGGCTAGGCGGAAGATGTGATTACAGCACTATAGTCGCCGCCGCCGCAGCCTCTGTCGTCGTCGTCGCCGTCGTCGTCTGCCCGACGTCACCGCCGGTTCATCCGTAGATACTGCAGTCTATTGTTATAATAATATGTACGCTTTTTTTTTTCACCGAATCTTTCTGTATAAGGTCTAAAGAGCTCGTTTAACGTCCCGACGACCGACTGGCAATATATTATCATCATCTTCCGCGTAACACATGCACTATATTATATATAGAGGTACATATAATATAATAATAATAGTATATAATACCTGTGCGAATTGTCCGCGTGGCCGGAGAAGTTGATTTATTGGCGTCGTTTCCCCTTTCTCACGGCAACAAGTAGCCACGCGCCCCAACCACAACCTCGTCCGCCACTCTAAACCAACGTGCGCCTTTCCCGAAATCAGACGTATAAATGCACATCCTTCTCAGTCATCGCGCTTTCAGTGACAGCATTGGTCGCGGTCCGCAGAGAAAATATTTTGGTCACTAAATGGACTGAGTAACACATACATGTACACGTACCTATAACCTGATCAGCTTATCTTAATACTCGACAACCGTTACGATAAAAAAAAAAAATTTGGTCTACTATTTTGTTTTATAATGATGACATGTATTATTTTAACATAGATATGTTTTTGAGCTCAGTACGATGTTTTTTTTTTAGACCTATTTTTCTTTACAGTACCTGTGAGTTTCCATTAGCAACGGATTCATATAATAATATAATACTTTCACATTACAGTAACTACATAATATAGGTAATTACCCTTAACGACTGATACATAATATATTTACGTTACTATAATCTCTAAAAAAGGGTTTCATAGACGAATTTCCACTTAAACATATTTATGATTAATTATTTTTCCACGTAACTAAGGAAGTGTTTACTTTTTTACTATGATGTATACTATAATAGTATATAGGTATAATACCTATGTACTCTTTCAGACGAAAGAAGTACTCCAAAATTTTTTACTTCACCACTTTTAAGTTTTTTAAATAGGTACTTATAAGAAATTTGTTTTACCAGCATTTTAAAAATGTCATTTTTCATAAGTTTCACAAACGAAATAAAAAATACTGATAAGTCGCAAAGAAACCGTACAATTTACAGCACATTCGTTTTAAAATAAAATTAATGGAATTTTGTTATTTTAAATTTCGTTTAAAGTCAAAAAATAATAACCATAATAAGGAATGTTGAAATGTTTGTTGGTTTTTAATAGGGTTTATTTAAAAAAATTTTCAAACAAATGTACGTTGCCTAAAATGTTCTGTTTGAAACAAATGTACACACACACACAGATTAGTTTAAAATAATAAATTGTCAATAACTGAAAAAAAAATGATAACTATTCCAGTGCTCAGTCCGATTCACGTAATTCCGAACGCATTTTTTCATTTAAAAATTAAGTAGGTAACATAAGTACAATTTTTATACAAAGCATAATGTATAATATGGTCGATGCATTATTTAAAATTAATTATTGATGATTTTTAGCATGCTATGAATTATACAAAGTGTTACATTCTGACGCATACATTTTCCCGAGATTATAAAAGGTCATCAACGCCTCGATTATCATCGGAAAACAATATTATAATACATCTAATCCGGTATACTCGCACAAATAATCTAACCGGGTCGACTATTTTCCGTATGTTGTACACTCTCCGGGAAGACGTTTGACGTAAAACCGACAGTCGGGACGTTAATGTATGCAGGTCTCGACGACCCGTTTCAGAACAGGATTAAGTGCATAAACGCATGTACATAATAATATTATAGGCAAAACGAAAATTGAAAAGTCGTCCAACGTGTAGGCACGCGTACTGCAGCGAGAAAAATAACAACACAGCACATGCTCGACCACGCGATACACGCAATTGATAAGACGTACAATATTCAGTTTAACGATCCATCACATTATTATATAATATTATAATACGTACGTGTAAGGGCTAAGTTTATATAGGTCTTTGAATCGTATTATGATATATAAGACATACATCATGCCTACAACCGTTTCGGGCTGGACCCTCATTTGGAATATTATTTGCAATTCAATTAAAAATATAATATATTCAACTGATTGTGTTAGTTTTTAATTATTTATATTTTATGATTTCAACTGAAAAATATATTTGCTTAAAATAATTTACTTCATTGTTAGTTGTATTATAATTTGTATTATAATGATAACAATTTAAAATATTATATCTCATCGCCGCCGAACGGTGATTCTTTATTCTAATGTTACGATGACCATTTGTACGTTTGAAAAATTTAAACACAAGTAATTTAATATATAATAAATATATATATTATGAAATTGACATTTACAATAATTGATACTATAACAATTGATAATACACTTAGTGAACAAAACAAACACTGATTTACTCGAGTATCATAAGTCACACTAGACAATATAGTGTTATTATACCATAAGAATATTGCATCTATTTAAGTAAACAAACAAGGATGCTACTCACATTTCAAAGAAATTTTTGTAATATTAATAATTGTATGTGATAAAGACATAACCTGAACAATCAATTCACTATAAAGAGTTAAAGAAAAATAATCTTGTATGTTATGCTTGTAATTTATATACCTAATTTGTATTATTTTGTTTAGTTTACCATATTTAATATTATTATTTATTTATATATTTCAAATTTATGTCGAGTGATTATTGAAAGTTGAGTACAATCATTATCAGTAACACTTCCACTCCTTTTAATATTTAAATACACAAACACTAATTTAAACGATAATAAGTACCACAATACTTGCATATTGAGTAAAATATTTTTTTGGATAACTTTTCACACGCTATTGTTAATAAAATACAAAATACTCTATAGGTATACACTGAAATAAGTGCTGCAGGTCTCGATATACTATTATTTTTTTTTTTTTTTTGTTTCAGTCAAACATCAGATCATAATCGTTATTGATAATACGTACCACGTACGTATTGTAATACGTTCGACCAAACAATGTAACCTACAAAAACAGAATCTATCTGGTTTTTTATACCAACTTCAAACGTAAAAATTTGCCGGTGACAGATACGCGAGTTTAGTGCTTTGATTTTCATCGTTTTACTCGGGCACGCATACACATCGTTTTGCAGTCGGAGAAAACCATGCCTCAGGTAACATTCCGAGAACGTATTTTGCCCCACACATCACTGTAAGTCGTTCGTACATCGTATACGCATGTTTGACGATACGATAAGTCCATTCTACACACATCGAGTGAGCGTACAATAACAATAATAATATCATACAACAACAACTCCGTGACATTGGACGACGACGACGGCAGATCGAAGTAGTTACTATACCTACATAATATTATATTATTATTCATAACTGTAAACTGCAAGCAGCTTACCACGTTAGGTTAACCTAACTCATTGTCAGATGGAATGGAAGTGTAAGGAGTCGTCGTCAGTCGACAGATTCGCGAGTAATTATCTATTCACGGATTTTTTTTTTCTATCGTTTTCACCGATGGACAAGCCGAGTACTATACTGATGTTATAATTATTATTAAGTATTAGAATGAGATTTTTGTAAAAGTATTTTGTTCGACTATAAAAATTTGTTATAATATGTCATTTGCAACTTTCTATTATATTATATACGTATGTAAAAAATGTAATGGCACTTAGTTTTATATTTCAGTGAATATAAAGTGTGAATTTTAAGTAGTGAAAATTTAAATCAAAATGAAACAGACTGTGTAAATTAAAATTAGGGTAAGCGAGAAGAAACAATTAAAACAAAGTATCTACCCCTAATCTATAATATGAACATATTATTTTAATAATTATTTTTTTTATTTTTTATTTATTTATATTGAAATATTGCAACCAAAATGATGAATTTTATTATTGCTTAATGAAAAGCGTTCATTTACCAAAATATTAAAACAACTTTTTTTAATTTACAAATAATCATTACTAAGTTTTGTGCAATATAAGCAAAGTAATTCACTATTTTTCATCTTCAATATAACACAATTATTATAAATATGACTTCTTGGAATTTTTAAATATTCTCCCTCTCCTTCTATGCAATAAATATTATAAAGCCGATAATTATTTTTAAACATTTTGACATATCAAAATCAATGTTCGAATATTCAAACGAGTAATTGTTGGTGTATTAGTGTATTAGGGGTAATATCATGTTTAGAAGATATTACGAGGACTATTATAATAATAACAAGACGATTTTAACAATTTAATATATTAATCTAATAATGTTTATAATTTATAAAAATGGTCCAAGTATAATAAAATACTAGGTCCGATATTAAATCTTTTTTAAACATTTAGTTTTTTGGGGTAAATTTGGTATTTAAAGCAACGGAAAATTTTTAATCATCACTCCCCACTCCAATTTTTTACATCATTGAGTTATGGGAGGGAAATTACACGGACATTTTTTAACAGCGTCTGCTGGATAACAAAAGTCATGGATGAAAATACTATCTGTATGGAGACAATGTTGCCAGTGGATGATTCGTATGCATAAATAATATACAATACTATTATATTGAGTAGGTACGTTCGCGTATCGAGCACTACGATCGCGAGCGTGACTTGCAAGCGGGCTTGAACACGACGTCTTGTTATTATTGTTATACCAAGCAGGCAATATTTCGTATCATAATAATGTAATATACGTCTTATACTGATATAGAGAGAGATGTACATTGTACACGCTTACTGCAAACGGTTGGGTAAGTTTTCAAAGCGCTCTTTGAAATGCATATTTTGCATGTTTTGCTCAAACGTCAGAAATATCATCACAAATATTTGGTCACCGTGCCCCACGGCCGAATCATCGAAATGGAACTTATTAATTCCGGATAAATAAGGTGCATTGTGGGTAGTGCGGGAGTAACTACCTTCGATTTACCGTCCTATAACGTTAATATTGACTGGCATTATTTTGCTATGACTTAAAATATAATGTATGCGTCTAACGTCATACTAACGACGACATTCATTAGACGTCATCTACATTATCCGATTACGATTTTCGGGTTACGAGTGGGGAACTGGTCGTAGTTTTGTACGTATTGTACCCCCGGGTATGTATACAGTATACGCAAATCGTAAATGTATAATAATTATAATTATACAGATCACTGAGCGATCAGAATTTTCCTTCAAGGATTGAAGGGGATCGCGGGTTTCAAATGATACATTATTCATCGGGGTAAATGACCCGTCGTTTACCCGAGTAACGCATCCATCATTTGGGTGGCGAGAATTTAACTGATCATTAATTGGACAAATTCATGTTTAAGAGGAGGTCACGCACTATTAGATTTTTAGCCCTGGCCCACGTGCTGCAACGTATCAAACTCGCGTTTAGCATAAACAATTTTTTTTTGCTGGTTTTAACATTAGAATAAGGTGATCAATTATCATATTTTAAAACTAAAGACATCATCTTGAAATAAACGATTGGTTTTCAAGATATTTCTATTAACTGCGATATATTTTAAATTACCATTGACAATTATTATTATTACCTATATCAATACTTACATACATTTTTGTGATCAAGAACTTACGCACACTAGTCAACACTAACTGAGAGTCCCAATGACAATGTATAAGTCATGCTATCAATAATTGTTTTATCCAAATGATAAATTATAAACCAAAACTTTTGTTCAAGCTGTATGTAGTATAGTTTAATTATTATTCATCATAAACAGATAACACAATCAGTAAAAAAATGTAAATAGTTATTTGATTAGTAGTAGTAAGTTAAGAACATTATCTCAATTTAAAAGCGACAGTTTATCTATAATCGTATCAGATGTTTATAATTTATAATCATCGTCTTGCAGAATTAATTTAATTTAAGACAAGGATTGATTGGCATGCTCTCATTTATAAAAATCTTGGTAAAATATATAAAAAATAGATACTTGTTTTTAAATTTTGTTTGGTTTGGCTTAACGTCTGTTATCGATTTATATTCTGAGAATTTAAATATCGATGTTTCTAAAAATAATATCAACCACTTTGATGACGAAAATCAAAATGGCCGATGCATCAAATTAGTCAATATTGATTCATGAATAAATATTTTAGTTTTGCATTTATTTATATTTTTGTTCCTAATATTTTAAGCTTGTTATTATACAACGTTAAGCTATCAAGGTAAAATTAATACAGCTGCGAATAATAATCTTTAAACATTAATTTTAAGTGTACTGTTGTACACACGCCCCTTTATAGGTACCTATAGTTAATACTCAAGCTCTTCTTGAACACAGTAAATCTTATCAAATGAAATTCTACCATTTTTATTTTCCTATTGTTAATTAAATTACATTGACGGTTGTTAGCATAAAACATTACGAGTACGACATTCTCCGGGGAAACTTTGTTTTTATCATTTCGCCTTACAATTAGCCCCTTTATTAAAATTATTATTTAATTTTTTTATTCTCGCAATATTAAACGTCACTGTGCAATGTGACTGATAGAAACTGCTTTCAAGACATTTATTTTCATTATTCGTCTTAACTCGACAACTTGCACATTGTATAAAAACAATAACATTAACAGCCATAAATAATTAGTGAGCATCTTGTACGTCGGTTTATTCAACATTCTGCAGAAAAATTATATTCAGAACTGTATGATGAAAATTAAATGTATTAGTAATACATTCATATTATAGATACCTCTAACTAAAAATAATTATTTTTATAAATAACCACACGAAATTTAATGATTTAATACAACTCAGATTAAAAGTATATACTTATAATATAATATAGACATTGTCTTTTAAAATCTAAGACATTAAACATACTTAGACACTAAGTCAAAACTTTAAACTACACATAATATTGCATCTACAAACTAGTTAAACAAAATTAAAAACCATTATTTATCTTTTAAACCGAGACTACACGCGAACCAAGTTATTTAAGAAAAATAGTCCGTTAAAACGTAATAATTTGTCGGAGTTAAATGCGTTTTCCCATTCGTTAAACATGTATTACTATAATTCAGCAGTAGCCGAACACTACGCTTCGTGCGCGTAACTTACTACTGATGGTTGTATAAATATTAAAAAAAAAATAATCAATGGTTCTATAATATTATAATATTATCAATTATTTTATGTATTATTATTATTATTATTATTATGACGTTATCTATAAAAAAAATGTTGGGCTGAAATGGTTAACTGTATTTTTATATAAATGTTAAACGGTGCCGTCGCAGTATTCTGACATCGACGCAGAAAACGAGTACAACATTATAATATCTAATCAAAACTTTCGTTATTAATAATATGACATAATATTTTATAATAATATAGTGATTAAAGTAAAGCTCGGTAACTATGTGCAGTCCTCGCACCGCGTTTGCCATACGGACATTACAATAGTAGGTACTTATTATTATTATTACTATTAGTTTGCCGGTAAGTGATACGAAAATGATAATAGTAATAATAACAATAATAATAATAATTTAGGTCACCGTATACTTGCTTGTACGCGACTAAACACTATAAGCACCTTTATAATGACCGGTGCACACGAATCGCTACCCAAATCTAGATAACTGACCTTTTTTTTTTAACTCAAAATGTATTTTCTCCACATGATACACATAATACAAATTATTAAATTGATATACCTTGTCGTATTATCGATCATAATAATATTGATTGCCTGTATTAGAAGATATTATAGGTTTGGAATATATTTTTTATTTTCGTATACCGTCGGGATCGATTGAGATTTGATTGAGCTTAGATCAGTACAATAAAATTAATCAGTTGTAATCATTATTTTTACCAAGTAGAAGAAAACAATTTTAATTTATGACAAAATTTAAGGTAAAAATCTATCAATAATTACATAAATCGATGAAAGTTTTGATAAATTAAAAAATATATAACTCAAACTCTCTTCTAGTATAAAATCTCGTGTTAGGTATTACAATATTCAAACTATCGATTTCTGAGAGAGGCGATTCTTGTGAATGACATTACCGTTTTGAAATCTGCAGACTATATTCTAGTGTGCTCGTAATAAACCATATGGTATAATATATGTAAGCACAATAATATTATGCATACCGAAAACGATTAAGAAACGAAAACATTTTTTTTTTTTATGAATATATAATACAATATATACGTATATAATATATTTAATTATGATCGTTATTATCATGGGGCCACTATCGTTGTCATTGACCCGTTTTCGGAAAATACGATTTATTAATTCTATCATCGCGTCCTTTACTTGCGTAATAACTAATATAGCTCACGGTGGCTGCAGTCTAAAGGGTTCTTATACGTCTGTTTTATAACTTTAGCGACAGTGGAAAAACAATAAAATAGCCCGTCGAAACCCTTACGAAAATATCGTACTTAAACTGCGGCGAACGCTTACGTTGCAAGTGAATATTTACGGTCTGCGGACAAGTGTTGTCACGAACCGCAGCCACCGCGTTTAATAATTACCGGTGACATATTATTATCATATTGCAAACGACGATATTTTTCCGACGAAATACGTTTTGTTTTTACTTATTGCTTAAAAAGGTTTTTTGTACAAGTTATACACACAATATACGACTATGCGCTTACCGTATTTTGACTATTATTCTACGTGACCGTTGTTAATATTTAGGTAGGTATGTCTATAGTACCGTTTTAACAGTTATAATCAAATTTTATTTCAATTTAATCGCAAACAATCAAATTCATATTATATTATTATTATTTTTTTAAAACGTATAGGTGTATATTATAACGTTTCAATAGCTTATATAAACGACGTATTGTTTACTATTAAAATGTCACGGTAGTTTTCATAATAACTTAAAATATAAGTTCGTGTTCCTCACATAAATCGGAATTAGTAGATAGTTTTAGTCGAGATGAACACATCGATAAACATACTATTTTATATTTCATTTCATTTTATATAATGTATAACAACAGCAAACAAGAGATGACGTTTATTCAAAGTCGAAAAGAATTTGAAAACAAAACGTATTGAAAATAACATATTTTAAAAATAATATAACAACAATAAAATGTATGTATATTATTGCAAAACAATTTGCAATGCACTCCATTATACGTTTATCCGTAGTTCTAAACAACATTAAGAGATTAATCATGGAAACTATTTTATGACCCAAAAATCTACTGAATGGAATAAAAGACCAACGGGATGAAGTTTGCGACGTCTACTAAAAGTTGAAAAGTGCCGTTATACTGCAGTTCCGCGGGAGTTTGTGTGTGTTCAAGACCAATGTTCACTTTCTAATTAGAAATCTCAAACCGTCTCCATATTATTACGAATAATATGTTTGAAAACGCTAGCGCGCTAATTCCTTTTATGCGTTTGACCCGAGTGACGGACGTCATCAGCGCCAAAATACGAAGCAAAAGTAACCGCAAACATGAATTGGTACTGTAGTATTATATTATTATCGTACAATGACTTAGTGACGCCCCGGCACAAAAGGGAACTTAATGGTCAAATCAAAGGCCCGACTTTAAGCTTTTAATCTTCGTGCGTACGGCCGTATAGTGTTTTATTTAGTCGAAAGAATGGATTACGTCATATTTGCACGACACCGTAACGTCCATGCACAAAATACGATCGGGAAGCTGATAGTTTCGACATTGATCAAGCTCCGAGAGTTAAAGGGCCTCCTGACCTAGCCCTTTTAAAAGGGTCCCTCGAGGCATGATTGTTACACTCTCGTATTATTTTAATGCAATTTCTATCAGTTATAAACTTATAAACATCACTTTATCTTACGATCGATTATTACAACAACTCTGTTGTATAGCTTAAAATGCATTTTATTGCCACTGTTTTAAATAACCATATTTTTCATATATATACCATCGTTTTAAAGACACTTGTTATATATGAGTACACGTATAGATCCCATTAAAGTATATTATTAATGCATTATAATTGATATATTATTCAGTAATCTGTGTAACACATAATGTAGACGAAATAGAATAATAAACTACATTATTATTATTTCTTCTATTTTTTTTTTTATTTCTCGTAAAAAATATTTCCAGTCTTCAATAAATATATATGCTGTGAGTAAATGGAGTATCAATTCAAAAAATACAATACATATTCGTGAAAGCGACAGTTTTCGATAAAATATTACAATATGATTTTATAGACAAATGGAAAATCATTTTTTTTTTTTTTAAGTATTAGGTTTAAACAAGTTTTAATGAGTTTAAAATTTAAATCACACAAATTATGATAATACTATAATACTTTTGCACATTTTTCGTTTATCCGATTTGGACTTTTCGCGATTACCTACTTTAACAGCTGTTGTAACGTGCGTTACATACTAGAGTTTTTATTGAATTCATTTTTTTATTGCATTTCGATGTGTCTGCAGATAACCTAACGAGTTTGGTCGTTTGTAAGAAATAGGTGAATTTTAAAAAAGAACCTTTGCGACCAGCTAAAATAGAAAAATTATAATTCGACAGCTGACTTAGTCGCGGCAGGAGTGTATACACAACGATTCTTTTCGCCAACAGATGGAAGTAGGTATACCCGCGCTACCGTATAATATATAACAATATTATTATTTATATCGTACATTTTATAATCCGTTTGGACCGGAATGTTGAACACGACGCGACCGTCGCAGAAACATGAAATATTATCTTACGTGCACGCCACGACGATCTTTGATCTGATTTTACACGGATACTACAGCTGCTGCAGCGGTCTTATGATAATGCTACCCCGTTCCCTCCATCATTCCGCCCATCAGACGTCACCGTACTCGCGATATTTTATCATTTATTTATAGATTCAATAATTTGTTTCATCACAATATCATCTGGTTCTCGACGAACGGATAATGCAACTGCAACTACAGTTGTTATGGATCCATATGGAGTCTCTGATCGCGTATACGATTATATGATTATAATAATATTATATATGCTATACTATAGAAAACCATTCATGTTACATTATACAATAATAATATGAATATATTGTATTACTATATATTTCCCATACTATACTACACATCAGCGTCCGGAGAGTGTTTGTAATGGTGCTTTGCGTTATAGAATACCTACTTCCAAGGCCGCCGTCAGGGGTGGCCGGGGAGTATGTCCCCCTCGCTCCTTTAGATAATAATTTGTTTAAACTCCCGATGTCTTATATATTATTTATGGTAAGTACAATGGACTTTTGCTGCCCCCTCCCTCCGAGAAAATTTCTGCTGGCCGACATGCCTACGTCCGAACAAACGAGTAATAATATACAGAGTATATTAGGTATATGCAAACATTATGATACGATTCAAATATTATGAAATATAAAACCGCTAAACGTTGTTGCAGTATCCTGTGATTTTTTTTTTTTTTTGTTATTATTTTAAGTTGAGGTTTTAACTTGAGCTAATATACGTGTTATAACATCTAAAATTTAATCGTAGTAATATTTAGATTTTTAAAATTTTTTACAAAATAAAAAAAAGATATAGATTGCTCCGGTAATTTTTTCCTTGTACACGTACCCTGTTTTTTTAAAAAAAAAGTAATGCCGAAATAAAAAATCTAGTCTTAAAACGATGTGAATGCATAATCTTAATTTCAACAATATATTATTATGGTACAGTATTACTGCTTTTAGTGTTTTCAAATCTAATAAAATATCACAGAATATTTATGTTTTAGTATAATAAAAAACTCGAAAAAAATATTCAAAAACCAAAATATACTAACTTAATATACTTAATGTTAAATAAGAATAAAATATTTATGTGCCGTTAGCTAAAAATTATTTTATCATAAAACTTGTAAATTGTAATATTTATCAAGAATAATTTTCACTACATTTGTAAGACATAACTATATTAATAACATAATACGTAGCTATTTCCATCCTATATGTTGATTTTTATAAAATAAACATTGAATAACATTTAGATGCACTTATACATGGACATAAAAATGCTTTATCCTTAATCTATAAAAAAAATACTTCACACATAATAGTCAGAAAAAAAGAGTGACAATAAAAAACATATATACATACAAAGTGTTCAATAAATTGCACAGTATATGATGATTAGAATTGAATAAACTACGATAAACTAGACGAAAGGATGTTTTAAACGGTGCATTGAATCGGTTTTTATGGGAATATGATATAACTGAAATTGGGTCCCTGACGCAACTCGAACATTTTAAAGATTTCTTTCACTTTAACAAGTCCACCGTATTCGTCTATGCTCGTGAAATTGTTATAGATTCGAACGTATACAAACAATATATAGCACCTCAACTTTTTGAAAACTTTTTTGTACGGTTGACTTCTGATAGATAAAATCTAGAGTGAATGAGACGGAGAGAGAGAGAGAGAGAGAGATAAAATGTATTTCAAATGGATATATTATTTGCTCAATTTACAAAAAAAATGTATAGAAAAACTAAAATTTTGACAAATAATAAAATGTAATAAACACGATAATATATAATAATATTATTTAGACGATAAAATAGTTCAAATGGTTTTGGTATATAATACGTAATTATATAATATAATATTGTGTTCGTTT
>VUJU01000967.1:0-17226 GCA_009835225.1 Aphis craccivora | reverse complement strand
TTGTAATCTCTCGTTTTTAAACGGACATATACATCATATAATACCATATTTACACACTATAATAACAGTTATTATACATGCGTTTTGATAATACGAATTAGCTCAATGAGCGAGTATAATCCAGGTGTTAGATTTGATAAATCGAATCGCCTATTTAATACAAATAATTAAAAAACAGTTTTACACGATATTCAGTCCATTTACGATATGTTTAGCATTAAGTAAAACGAACGTTTAGCTCATACGGATACGAAAAAACATAACGAATACAAATTTCGAACATTACACGTTTCAAATATAATTTATAGGCACGATTCGAAGACTGACGATGATCCATAACCCGATGCGCATTATAATATTTTGAATTAACGAACGTCATATTATAAGCATTGTAAACATACATGTTATTATAAAACACTTTGGTAACCTGTACTAAATTTTTCGCGATTACTACATAATACAACGTTTATGGTAATATCGTCATTAATAAATATTTGTTTTTTTTTTTTTTTTTAAATAATTATACCCATTGTATCTATACGTTTTTGAGATTAATTATTATGTTTCTTACGTAGGTAAAAAAATAACAAACTCTTGAGTTATTTTCAATTTCACAAAATATACACTGAGTGATTATTAGTTTGAACATAATATATACCTACCTATATCTACCGAATTTACATAATTTAACTAATTTAAATATACGCACGCATTACGGCCAGTAATTAATTACTCGTAAATATGAATAAATTTCAATTAGTCTTGTGTAAATGTAGTCACACGTTACAAAATAGTGATGATCAATGAACATTGACTTTTCTGACACAATTAGTTTTTAAAGAAACATTATTAGGGCATGTACGGACAATTTTCAAATATAAACAAATATAAACTCGCCCCGAAATAAGCGAAACAATATTATAAAATATACCTAGTAACGTAGACGGCTTATAAGTAAAATTCATAAATATAATATAACCATCTGTTGCGTAAATAGTCTTAAATTTTAAATATTATTGATATTTCATATGGCATATTATGTTTTGTATTTTTTTGACAAATAAAACGAAAAAATGTGAATTAAATAATGAAATATTTATGATAAGCACGATTATGTACCCTATCAACAAATATTGAAATAGGCATTTTTTTTTTTTTTTTTTTTTTTGTAAATAAAGTTTATACGATTTATTGTTATATTATTGTTCCATATAATAGTAAACATGTATTAGGAAGGATACAAATACATATTAGCTAAGTATTATTATCTGAAATAATATTGAACAAAACATATACATATAGATTTTACTGCTTCGAAAATATTGTATAAAAATAATGACATCATTAATATTATGACCAAGTATACAATTGTTTTGATTTTCTGTGTATAGAAATGTTTTTAAAATTATTATTTTTGTTGTCGTTTTGAAACAAAATAAAATAAAACAATTCTAGTTTTCATTTTTAAAGAACATAAAAGTACTCATAGGAGGATTAAAATTTTATTTATTTAACTATTTTATCTTTAAATATGCATAACATTATACTATAAATAATTATGCTCGAGTATGCACAGTTCAATATTTTTAATTTAAACTCCTAGGATTATCAAACGCATATTTTACTAAAAATCTATTTATATGCATTTTGAATACAAAAACACACACAAACACTTATATAACCCTATTTAAAACTTATGAGCTATATATAATTTGATATTAACTTGAAAAATAATTTTATTGATTTGATGAACTTAAACCAACCAGTATAACTTTTAATTCATATTATATTTTATACTAAACCGAGTAGAGAATTATTGCTTTTTGAAATTAAATGTACTTACATTAAAGTATATGTTATAACTTACAATATAGTATTGTGGAAGTAGAACAATTGAGTAGATTATGTATTGTAATTTTATATGCAAATATTCAATATTGTTCAATAAACAGTATTATATGCATTGTGTTGTTGAAGCAGTCCTGTAGAATCTTTGTTATAATCAAAGAAATAATGTAATTTCTCTATAAAATTGATATTTATTTGTATGAAGTGAAATAAAGAATTCAAGAATCCACTTATAATACTAATTACGAATTAAAAACGTTGGTATAAAATATACGTTAAGTATAGTTACTCCAAATTAATAACATTAAGAAAATTTTAACCCTTTTTGTTTATTAAAAACAAAACTGTTAAAATTATAATATAATTTGTTTTTTTTAAAGCTTGTGTACCTAAATTACCACTTTAATTTATATTTGAAAATCAACATCCAGAAATACGCTTTTCAAAATATTTTTTCTTAAAAACTTAAGCTCACCAATATTGTTCTTACTATACTAAATATTTGTGTTTTATTAATATTATAAGTATAAAAGTGTATAAAAAGTACATCTTAGTCATTAAAAAACAATGAATAACTTACAGTATGATTAATAGCTTATTTACTAACTATCTACTCACCAATAGTTAATTCTTATTTTTCACTACAGTATGAATATTAGATTTTAATTTATAGAACAAAGATTAACATTAAATATTACTCTCTAACATTACCAATGAACAACCTCAAACTTTGATCTAAATACACTAGCTAGAACACTTTTTGTGTAAATAAATAAATATTTCATTCATTAATGTTTTTCATTAATACATAATATTATTCTAAGAATTTATAAACCGATAATTTTCAGAATAATTATGCAAAAAATAAAGTGAAGAAAAAGTACCTAGTGAATTTCATTAATTTTACACTACATTTCCATAGCTCTTTGCGTTCCAAAAATTCTAGAAATTAATTTCCTTAAATAGTTTTTAAAAACTATAGGTACTTACTCAAACCATTATTCCGTATCATTTCAGGTTTAATTTCATATAATACATATATATATATATATAATACAATTTCAATAGTTCTAGCTTTATTTTCAGAAGGATAATAAACAGTTGAAAAGAAAATTGCAAAATCTCATTTTTTTCGAAAGAGTAGATAAAAATGTAGAAATATAAATTGTCTAAACTTGCGATTCAGCTACAAGTTCCACTCAGGTTCATGTTTTAACAATAAATATTATGAATTTTCAATTTAAAAAAATAAAAACAAACTTATAAATGTGTATTTATTTTTTATTATCTTGCCCACAGAAATTACACTTAATTATCTAAAGTCCATCGAAAAGAAATGAAAGCGCTTATAAATGAAATGTTATGTTTGTCGTACAAAAATTTCAAACAACGTCAATTACATAATGCTAATGAAACATGAGTATCACGTTTCTATTAAACATAAAGGTTAGAAAATAAATTATTGAAATCATTTTATAATTTTATTTTCAAGCCAAGGACACGTGTAGACATGTAATTCGCTATCTTTATGGAAAAATCCTTTGAGTACTTACCGTGATCACAATAATTATGGTTAAATCATAAAAAATGTTGACAAAATTATTTTGTTTTTAACTTTGTCATTTAACCAAGTAGTTAGTTACTTTTCTAATCAACTTTTTAAATAAGCTTTACTAGTTAAAATAACTATTCTAACAATTAAGTTTTTCCAATTTACTTAAAAAATAATAGGTAAATTATTATATCACACTTATAATATCGTCTAATATAGCTATAGTTTGTAATAAGAAAAAAAATAGAAAACATTTTAATAAAAATTTTAGTTATCATTTAAAAAAAAAAATGATACACATCATTTCTATTTGCGTAAATCAGGTAAAAAAAAAAAAAAATACTTTTTCTTAATTTATTAAAATTAATACATGTTAACACAAACTTTCATAGATAAATAATAATATATTTTCGGTTGACTGTTAGCTTAAAACTTAACGTTCATAAGTTTTTTAACTTTAAATAAACTTATTTATTTTTATTAAATGCGTTCTACAAACTAGATTAACAAAATTATATCCATTATTGATCTTTATAATGAAGCCAACATTCAAAATTTTATGATACTATACACCGCATTATAATAATATGTAGTACCACTGTTTCAATATTTCTAATCTCTATCGGTAAATGAAAATTAGCTCAAATTAATAATCACGATAACGTATTCCCTTGTGGTAAAGAGCTATAGGTTTTTAACAAGACTCTTACCTAAATGTCGGACATGATAGTTGATAGTCATCGTCATAGGCAAATTATAATAAATCCCAACAACGATTTTATTAAATTATACGACATAACAATAGATGAGATTGATGATTATGGACACACACAATAAATTCGTATTATAGAGACGACTGCCTGTTTGTTAATTCGACACCTTCGTAATTAATTATTTATTTTTAATTTTTATTAGATGCCTATTAACAATCTTTTAAAATATTATTTTTTTACACAATTTTAAGTCAATACAAAATAATATTTTTGTAAAAAGTCATGTTTTTTTTCTATTTCAAAATGTTTACTCATTTGAATGGCAATAATATTAGCAAATTTTTAATTTCATATTTCGAACAAACATATTACCTGAAGTATTTTGATCCAAGAAAGTCAAATTTTTAAGAATTCGTTTATTAGTTATAAATATTTAAAGTTATAGGCGGAGTAGTAAAACAACATTTTGAAGGATATATAGCGGTACCCTAAGTATACTACTTCATTATACTCGTTTAAACATCAAATATTTAAGTTATAACTCATAAATTGCTAGTCTAAAACTTAAATTTTTTACGTCAAGGTACTCCAAAAATATTTTTCTTTGGAATAAGAAATTAAAAAAAAACAACAACAACAACAATAATTTAACAAAAAATAACGATAAAAAATATTATTTTTAATGACTTAAAATTGTATAGAAAATATATCTTTAAAAACACTTCTATAGTTTTTTTTTTTTTTAATTAATGAGCATCTCGCATTAAATGTATCACATATTCCCATGTGATACATGTACATGACATTGGAGAATTCTGCAACGTCGTTTACCTGTTCTCGTATAAGTGGCGTCTCGGAACCTGAGCACCACATCCTTCTCCAGGGCACCGAATGACAGTTGTAGTCCGTGATTGAGCAAGTGCACCATGCACGCACAAGCGACCACCACCCAACCCCATCCGGCTTCCGGATAATAGTGCCGGCGGAGGAGTCTGCCCACGTTCGCGGCCGGCGCGGTCACCTGAAGCTGATGCACCGCCCTGCTCTTATCCGGAAGTAGCT
This sequence comes from Aphis craccivora, assembly GCA_009835225.1. Classification (NCBI taxonomy): domain Eukaryota; kingdom Metazoa; phylum Arthropoda; class Insecta; order Hemiptera; family Aphididae; genus Aphis; species Aphis craccivora. The sequence continues at coordinate 12,051 of VUJU01000967.1, read as the reverse complement.
GTTGCTGCTGTCCGTCGACCGCGGCCGTTACGGTGGACGCTAGTGCGGCTCCCCCGACGGTTTCCTCCTCCATCACGGTGTACAGCATCGGCCACGACCGAGATTTGGACATGGCTCGCGAGTTTCTCTCGCACGGACAAGACGTCGTCATTTCGATCGGTTTTTTTTCCATCGCCGTTTAATATTATTGTATTATACTGCTGTACCTATACTTACCTATCTGCCTATGCTACCGAACTCCGAATTATAAACCGTCGCGATCCGTAAGCGACCGTCATTATTCGGATTTCGCGGGGCGGGAAAATATACCTATGGGTAAAAAAAACACGCGAAACTGTTTAAACGATGATCAAATCTATAAAGAGTTCGGCCGTGCGCGACGGCGGCTAGACTGTGCGTATAAATAAATAATATTATTGTTATTATATACAGACGACGGTGAATGTATAATTTAAGCACAATATTATTGTTATGTTTATGGCGCGATAAAGCGCGTCTGTATTCGGATTCGGCAGCGGCGTAGCACGCGTACACCACCACGTGGACGACTGACGACGCGACACGGGTCGTGCTAAGCGTTTGACGACGACGACGACGACGATGGGATACCGCGTGCGTGACGGTCGCGGCGGCAACGGCGACCTACCGCAACGGTTTTACCATTGCGCACGTGCGCAGTCGGTAAACAACAACGTCGCGGACGTCGTCTTCTTTTTCCTCTTCCATATCCGCTGTGTTTATATTCCTCCTCGTCGTCCGACCGTGAACGGGTGCGAGCAACAACTGCAACAGCCGGCAGATCCATACCACCATTATTACAATATTATATGCCTGTACCGGCCATTGAGTGCTGCAAGTCGCGAGAGTACTACTGTATTATACTATGTACGGTTTGTGTGTGTACGCGACCAAAAGTTCTTTGCCCGAAATATCGCCGGAACAAAACTGTTCGGATCGTTCGAACGGGAGAGGTTATTACCGTGCGCTGGCGAGAAAGGGCGCATACTGCTGTTTTTCGACTGACGTTAAATTTAATTAATTTTTTTATCACTTCCGGATTGCGACCAGACGTGTATGCGTGCGTGTGTGTGTGTAAATTTCGCCATAACGCGGCCGCCGCTGCAATTATATAATGCAACACATGGGTTTGCCGATGCAATATTCGTCCCGATATATTATAACGAGCACGTCACGACGCCCTTAACGAGCCGAACGGGAAATTCGAAAATTCAATCGAAAATTTCGCTGCTGGCGCTTATTCCGTGTATCCGGATCCGGTATGACCCCTATATTAGATCGGTAGACTAATTAAACTCAGCTGTTAAATATATATAAAAAAAAAATTTATTCATTTCTGAGGGTTATTTATTTTAATATTTGAAACAATCGAATAAATTAGCGTTTTTTTTTTGTTTTTATTGTTATTATTATTTACTACTATATGATTAGAAAAAATTACAATGCGTAGCTCTGAAATATAATGAGTTTATTGTTTATATTATTATCAATTTATGATCGTTTAAAATAATAACTATTCTAATAGTTGCTGACTATATTATTTTACTGTTACACTAAATATTATAGTACAAACATTAAAAATTTATCGTAACATTCGTAACTCAAATCATTTATAATACTTCGTGCTCATATTTTATAAGCATAAAATTCTGATCACTATAGGTTAGCTCGTTACACGTACTGTAAGTATCGTTATTATGGTCAAGACTATAAGTTTTATAAAACATAAAATGTTGGTTTTATTCTGTATTTATATTATTATCCTATTTCATCATTTATCAATATTTTAATTTAAAATTTAGCCGTTTCTCGTGCGTTAAAAATACGAATTTGACTAATTATTATTGACGTCATTGTATAAAAACTATTTTTATAAGGTCAATAAAATAAAAGTCACTTAATTTATGTTTGGAATCCAATGATGTTCTGTATCTTCAGTTGTCAGTAATCCGACGTCTCTGCTGTCGTATAAAGGTTCAATGGCCAATTAAGCGTCCAGAGATGAGATCAACAGTGGCGCTACAGGTAACTGCAGCATTGCTATCGATGCACACGACGTTATTCTGAATCGTCACTTTTGTATTTTGTTCTTTATTATTTGAACCATTAAAGTTTAAATCGTTATACATATAACTTAAGATTTTCGTATTACAAAAATTTGTGGATTAATTGTCCATACATCAAAACAATTTTATTTCAATTCGTTTAGGCACGTATAATTCATATTATATACCTATAGCTTATTGAATAATGGTATAACTATTTTCCGGTTAATGGTTATAAATTAAAACAGGTTAAGCAACAATTTTTTTGAGTTTAAATTATATTAATAATTTTCAAACTATTATTGTCGAAAGTCTTGTACCTGGATAAATGTATCACTACAATCAGTAAAGTTGTATTTATATATTTATATTTAATAATAATTCAATTCTTATTACAATAGATAATAATAAATAGGTTATTACTATGACGTTTAGTTAACAACCATATTATATTTTTCAGTTAAGATAAATAATTTAAAATTTGTTAAAACATTTTTGTTACATTTTGTATAGGTAATAATAATAATTCTACTTTTTTTTTAATCTGATATAATAATATATATTACAATAGTGTTTTACTTTATACCTGAGTATTTATTATACCTTCAACATATGCTGTATCGTACTTAAACCGGAAAAACAACCCTCGCTTACTCACGATTCTAACTTTATGTAACCATATGTTCTATACACGGATTATAGTTGACTATGATACAGCATTACACGTTGTAGGTGGAATCGTATAGCATAGTATACTACTTATATATTATTATAATAACGCATTGACAGAAATCAACATGCGTACTGTATTATACAGATTTACTTGTCAACGTCGCCAATCATTGTTAAGTTATTGTATGAATATGAAACTAAAATAATGTACTTTTAACAAATTTATAATGGGACATATGAATAATTCATATTTATTTTCCACATTGATTGGATGTGATTTTATTGTGCCTATAAAATGCAAATAACATGTTTTGTTTTTGATCAATTGACAAATAGTTTAGTTCACGTTAAAAATAACTGTGAATGACAATAAAGAAAATATATTTTTTCCAATGTAGGTCGGAGATTCTTATGGAGGATATTACCATCACTCGGCTGGCCCGGACAAAAACTATAGTAAATATTGTAGTTGCATTATTATTATTTTTAAAGCAAGAATCATTATACTTTAAACTGTGATGTGTTTAATATTGTGTTATTATAATATAAATATTGAAAATCCGACGTGATTGATTTTGGTTTACACGAAAAATGTTATGATGATAAATAACTTTTCACTTAGCACTTGCTGTATGTGAATATAAGTTTGTTTTAGTGGTTTTTCTTTCTTCAAACTTTTGAAATTTTCTTTCAAACTATTTGGAATTTGAAAAATTATGTTTACAATGTGCGACTATATTTAAATAAATTTCAATCTAGTGGGCATTAAGCTTATTCAGATTCTTTTCTTCTCAAAAATAGGTCATTTTTTTAAATATGCTGTCGTAAACCCAGAAACGATTTCTTCTTTTAATCAGAACCTAAAATTTACTCCCGTGACATTCTTACATAAGAGTATAACATAATTTAAAAAAAAAAACGTTGGTACCTATGATACTTTTATCCTTATGATTTCTTTTATTCGTCAAATATGTGCATACAGATACAAACATTTAATTAGTAACTATTTATGTATTGTAAATATTATATGTGACATATGCTTTGCCTAATTATAGTATAATTGTATGAACAAAACTTAAAACATTAACGGCTGTATTACAAGTATTAAATTTAAAAAAACTCTATATTTCATTTATAAATATTTATAAGTTTAACAATTACTTTTTACAATAAAAAAATGTATAAACGTCACGCAAAACCTATGAACAAAATTAGTTATAATAGCCTGTATTGTGTGCTGTTTCCCTGTTGGCATGTCGTCTATTTTCTAGTGCATAGGTACCTACAACAGGTAGTAACACTCAATTCAAACAGTTGACATGGAAATATTATGTTATTTATTCAAACTACAATAGTACACTTTACGTTTACATGTATATTATTACTTTTTTTGTTTGTTTTGTTAATATTTAAGATTCTGTAGTTATTTTTTATTGCGAGAAAATTCGTGTTTAAAAAAAGATATTTTTCTTTGGTCAACAAACTCGATAAATCGTTTTCTTAATGACTTGTTGACACGGGGTATTGGAGTTACATATAAAAAATACCAATTACAAGTTATGTTGTTTTAATTACTTATGAACATTAATGGATTACTAGTTATGTATTTTATATTCTCGTTATAGGTACCGATAAAATTATAAAATATGTATTAATTGTTCTTGGACGTGTAAGCAGTGATGCGTTACCATGCCATATTAAATACTACCCTGACAATCTTGTGCAATAAATAATTACATAATAATATTAATGTTTCAATAATATTATAGTTTAAATGGAAAAAAAAAATAACAATTAATTGTAAAGTTTAAAATCGGCTATCCGATAAGTTACAACTAACCTCAAACTATGAATTGAAATTTAATGTTCACCTTAGAAGACTGTGATCACTATTTATATATATATATATAATATTGTATTACACATCATTTCTTGTTAAACATTACAGCACTGGGTTTACTAAATAGCTAAAAAAAAAAAACATTACACTGTCCATGGGCATTTTGATTTATCGGTTACCTCCATTGCAGCAAGAGTATACCGCGGTATTGTTTACTATCCAGTGTATAATCTGTTCCGAACTGATTCCGCTAACAGATTTGGTGGGAAAGTTTACCAATATATACAGAGCGGGCGTTATTGTGTCATATTACGAACGCAGTTTACAAAAGCCGACAATGGAGGAACGTGACTTTCGATCCGTCCGAAGACTTTGTCTGCGTTCGATAAAATTACAAAATATTCAAATTACAAGAAATGCTATTACGCCCCACGACAAACCATTCATTTTCTATACCGTTTCCGAGATACGTCATAATATTATACATAATGTAATACATTATAGACGCACACACAAAATATGGTTTGAGTGACTGCGCATAACTATACGTACGAATATAGGTATCGCTTTGAGTTAATATAAATTATAATATTGTTGTTCCATTATGTTTATTATGTTTCCGGTATGACGATCATGGACCCGTTCAAAAAAAGCTGCAATAGTTTGTCATAAACGTTAAGTGCATCGTAATTTTTAATTTTGCATTGACGACGCTATACTTTCTTTTTTCTTGAATTCGGGAACACATTGCCTGCGTTTAATCATAAACCATATTTTTTTTTAGACCGTAAAATGCCTGTCACAAGAATGAAATAAAAATGGTTTTAGCTTTTTGTTTTTACTCGGTGTGCGGAAGGCAGGTGCTATAGTTTCTTTTTGCCATCATCGACAACAATTAAAATCAAATTCGCTTAAATTTTACTTTTATTTCTTAATACAATATATTTTTTACTGCTTACTATATTTAAAAGTGGTGAAAATAACGCAACCTCTTTCTATGACTTTAAATTTTTAAGTCTCCAAGAAACACGATACATTACCTAGTACTTACCTCTTCAATGTCTTTATTATGCATATTTAATTTATATTGTAAGTATATTTATAATTATAATTTATATTTGTATTTAATTTTTAATTATTTTGATAACAGAAAAATTAGGACAAAATAAAAAAAATGACAACAGTTTGGTATTAAAAAAATTTATTTTAATGGGTACAAATTGATTTTCGGATATACTTTCTATTTACTACTAAGTACATCTTGTATCAAACTATTTTAACCATTTATACATACATAGATAACCTAAATATATATTTAGGTTCTTTTTGTTGACTTATTGAATTAAAAATATATTGTTTAGTTGATAGTACGGTATCATAGAGTGAGTGATTTATATTATATAAACAACAGAAACGTTACGAATTTTACTGTGCTCGGTAAACATTTGTTTATATTATTTTAATTTAAAAATTCGACTAAATTTTTTTATCTAGTTTCGTCGATGACAATTCTGATGTTCGTTAATCGTGTAACTAACATTCATATTATGGCAATTTATTCTCACGAGAGATTTATGTGTTTTACTTACGAGTGATTTACTGTTGTTAAACCTTATAAATAATTTATAAAACAAGTAAAATGTAATGTAGAAAATTAGTAGATGTGTTTTTTGAATTATTTAATTTTTTAAGATTTTATTCTTGAAAATAAAAAATTAAAACTGAAAATAATTAAACGATATTAATGGATGAATAAATAATAATGAAGCGTATTTACTTGGCAATTATAATTTTATATTATATGGTTTTTAAAAGCAAATTTTGTATCAAATATCCGTTATTGGTTCGTTTTAATTTTGATTTTTTTTTTAATTTTACCTTACTATTAGTTTAGTTCTACAAATAATATTAATTTTTCGTTTTCAAATTGATGTGTTTGAAAAACGCGTCCACATAAATATTATTGCATCAGTTAAACTCGTTACATGGTGTGATAATATCCATCAAACCATATAACGATTATTAATTATTATTAATAGTACCGAATACTCATAAGTAAAAGTAAACTCGTGTAGTCGATATAACTATCGGAAGTACTGTCAATGTCATAATTATTAACATAGAATTAATAAATTAATATTTACACTTTGTATGAAATACGTTTATATACGTTAATAATATAAAGATAACAATTTACCAATTCGCGCACATTGTTCATTAAGTCACAGAATAGATTAAGTCATCTGCAACTTATTTACAATATTATCAAAACCAAACAAATTCGTGTAAGATTTTATCGAAATTTTCACGTCTCGACTACGACAGCTGATTAAAATGTACATTATACGTACAATCGACCTAAATAAACTATAATATTTTATCATTACAAGAATACAGTTGTTGTGCATATAGTTGCGCTGACTATTTAATCATTAGACGGGACCAGTAGATGATAGTAGTGTATGTTTATTCCAGTGTTTGTTTAAGTAAATTAAATCGGAAACTTCTGGTACCATCAGGTAATTCCTTTGCAACGAAAACGGTAAAATTACAACATTGTCACGCTGTTTAATAAATCATATACTATACATATATTACTTTTTATACGTACGTGACGAATGATAAAAGCTTAGAAACGTATTTGTATGTACTTTTATATAATGTATTTTAGGTGATCGCTTTATATTATAATAAATATTGATAAAATTAAAAATAATTAAAAATTGAAATATAAAACTGCATTTAGTGCGTGTTTTGATATGTTATTAAATTTTTAGTATATATTATATATTCGTTAAGATTTCAAAGTCATATTTCGTCTATCCCAATGCATATTTTGGAAATAATGTCATTGTTACCTATAAGTATAGTATAAGGTGCCTATATAAATATAGGTATAATAAATGATTTTGTTTTAATTTTAACCACAATGGCACAATGTAACTATTTTCATTTTCTGTATGGATTTAATTAATATTTTATCTTATTACAAGGAACACATTTTAATTTTTCGTTCATAATATGAATATATATTGTTTTTTTCGTCCACGGTACTTTATTATATGACTATTTTTTTTATTTAATTATTACATTTTTAGATCTTATTTTAAAGTATACATTTTTGTATGGTTCTTGGTTAATTTATGAATATTTCGTTGAAGTGTTCCCAGTTTGTTATTACGACATATAAAATATATTATGAATCCTGTCCCTATTTAAACGTTGTAAACAACATTGAACTTCGTTTATTGTTTTATTGATGTCCGGGGATAATGTCAACACTCAACAGTACCTATACAGTATACATTTTCACGCGTAGAACAAATTTTGCATTGTTTAATGATTGCATAATATAACATAATGCTAAAATGTTATGATCAAAACAAAAAAGAATTACGTGTTCGAAAAATCATGTATACCAGTCGATAATAAAATAATGTCTTGAACTGCGTGTATCGTACAAAAAAAAAAAGACGAAAATGAAAAAGAAAGACATTAATCATACGGGTTCGGTTCCTGTTTGGTGTCAGACTCTTTTTTATTAAGTTTACACAGCGCCTCAATGCGGAGTGCAGAGACGTATATTATACGGTACAGTGTGTAACTATGAAAGTATGAAATAAATACACTGCGATTCGGTGCACAGGAAAAGGATGCGTAGAAAAATGACAAACGACCCAATTGTTCCGGGTTTCCGGAGTAGAATTAACACTCGGATATTCAACGCACGCGTGCACATACACACACACACACTGCTCCATGTGACTAATGGATTTTATTTCAATTTAATGTAGAATTTATCAGTAAAAACCGCAAAATTTACTGCAGCGTTACAAATTTACCGTATCAGTATGGTACAGAAATCGATGCATATCATACGTATTATCGTTTATTAATTATTATAACATTACATTGTGTTTCTTTATTGACATATATAAATTGCTTTTCATTCAAATTGCTTTCCAAAAACTGACAGTTATACTGTCAAACATGAATTTCTTCATATGCGTCATTATGTAAAGTTTTGTTCTAGGATTACTGTGGAACGGAGGTAGGGATGAAGGATTTTATTTATGAGGAATTAACTGTGTGAAATCGTGTTGGCATTTTACTTATAATTATATTGCATATATATATAATTACAATTATAGAATACTAAAATCAAATAAAAAAATAGGTATCCGAAAGGTAATAGCCCTAACATAAATCCATCCCTTCTTGAATCTGCCAACCAAGAAATAAATTATTAGTAGTGCAAATATCCAAAATGAGTATCGGCATTTTTCAAAAGATTTCACTGAGAAATTGTATATGTTTTGCTGAGAAATAAGTAGAATATTGAACTCCCACTTCTGCACACAATAAACAAGTGCAGAAATTGCAATCCGGTCACCGGTAATAATTGAATAGATAACTCGCACACAGTGTTGTCTGTTTTATAGTAACTCGCAATAAGCGCAAAAATCATCACGTGTTAATTTATTTATCCCGTGTTCGACACTCGTCTCGTCGTCTTTTTCCGAGTACCTATCGTAAAATAATATGATTGTGTGAAATCACGTCGGATATGAGAAGCGCATTTTTCGTACAATATTATATTATATTATTGGTTCCAAGATAATAAATAAACTTCGAATGTCGGAGCTTAAGATTTCTCCCGGGGTTCGAGCGTTAAATAAGGTCGGCTACCCCGGGTGACTGCAATTAAGCGATGAAACTCAAGCGGACACTAATTTTGAAAGTCTCACGGTGACCTTTTTCAAATCGTCTAGGAGAGATGTGCTCGCGGTGAGCACCGTAAGGAATAATGTTATTTTCCCAATTGTTATTAATACAACACGTCATAATATTATACGACTCACGTGCGTACGTTTTATGCACATATATCAAATTAAAAATAATTGGAGTAGAGCATCGTAGTTGTAGAATGCTCGACGGAAGAATAGTCGTCTAATACAGTATATAAGTTTATAATATAATATACAGAACGAAAACACATACTGTATCGCGTTGCATGCTGAACGACGTTAATAAAAAGCGCCCGGTCAGCGGTTTCTGTCGTGTTCAACATTTATCTTCGTTTCGCACACTCCAATGGAGGATAGTTGCGCGTAAAACTCATTTTTAAATTCGAAGCCGACCACTATCGTCACATTCGCGTAAAGGGTTCTGTTGAAATTCCAATTTAGAATTTCAGATTTACAAAAAAATTGATGTATTTTTAAGATTTATAATTTTTTTTTTTTTATAAACCGTTGGACGTGTTCCAATTTTTACTGAGTAAAATTCTGTCGACGATAAATTATTTTAGAACAACTTAAAAACTTCACGCAAAGAGTTTTATGCGCTTACATGACCCAAAACGAGCTTTCTGGAAACAAAAGAAAAACATACTTTTAAAACCAATATTTCCGCTTAGAATCTAAATTGATGTCAAATACTGTTATTATAGTAGTAAGTTATACTCAGCTAGAACTCAAAGCGCTATCTGGTCGAATGAATCTGCTGAACCTCTCGTCACTACATACAGAGACAAGTTAAGTTTAGCTTTATGGACTAAATAAAGAAAAAACACTTTATATAAACCAAAGTTTGAATAAAGCTTAATTTCTATTGTCACTAGATTTTGCAAATTTTAAAATCTATAGGATTTAAATAAAGATTGATTTTGTTTCAATAACATTATTTATATAGGTTTCTCTACTGGCTTTTAAAAAAATTGTTTAGGTCTTCATATTAGTTACCAGTATTAAATTTTTAGAATTATGTTGTTAATTTTCATTATGTAAATTGATATCAGTTATTGGAAATTCTAATATATTTGTCTTCATTAAAATTGATTTTTAAACAACATTTTAAGTCCATTTTCATACGACAATATTATCGTTGAGTTCTTTATATCTCATAAATATCAATATGGGTATAAGTAATTATTAAGTTCATATCCTCAACAAGTAACTAGCTTAAGAGTAAAAGTTCTATTTAAAACTTATATTTTATATTTAATCATAATTTCTCAATACATAACTCAAAATGATTTTGAATGTTTCTCTTACTTTAAAATATAAACTCGGGTGTATAATAAAGATACTAATGGTTAAACCAATTTTGGTATGTATTTTATGCTTTTAATTTGAATTATGTTGTTTTGTTCCTCATTTTAATAAAACATTATGATATAGTGATTAAGTTATTAGTGTTTATGGGTTAATTTGTGAGCACATTTTTTAGAGAGTGCAAAACATAGTAAATTGAAAGAAAAATATCTATTGGAAGTTCTAGTATAAGGTAGAGGACAGTGCGGTGAATCCAACACATGATTTGGAGATGATGGAGATTTGTTATAATACATGTATTTATCAGAATATGTTAGAGGATACAAATGTCCCTTTTTTATTCGAATAATAGAGAAGCATGAAACCTGAAATTTTAAGATAAAATTATTATCAATGTATTACAATTTATAATTTTTAAATCAGATTGCACATCGAAAAAATATGCCCAACTGACTATTAATAATTATTCAAAGATATTAAAATAACAAATTTTAGTTCGAATATGTGAAACCCATGTATGAGTTTGATAATTAAACGCAACCTTATTTGTAAGAAGAAAATAAGATTTCATTTGGTCTCATAATTAATTAATAAATCACAGCAGGATTCTTTTTTCGTATATACTTTTGTATACGCTTTTCAAGTGAAACAAATTGTTATTCCGCAGCTCTAGAATTAGAATTAAACGTAACAAACGGTAGCGCAAAAATATTTCTTTACAACGTTTTTTTTTATTTTTTTTATTACTTCCCTAGTAAAAGAGAGAATGCTAGTTCCGCAATTTAAACGTAAATTATTGTCTGTACATTTGAATTTGACACATGTTTTTGTTTGTGAGTACTTTTTTCTTAGAAAACAATTTTAAGATAGTTTAATCCACAAATATTTTGTGTTAGTATATGAATATATATACAATTATATATTGAATTTTAAGAGGTATAATTAAATTTTAAATTTATTTGATTCAAATAATAAACACACTAAATTAAATACAAAGCTCCTTTACAACAAGTTTTAAATTAAAATAAACTATGGTTATGGAACAACACCGAAAAATAAAAATGTTAACAAAATTTAAACTTTCCAAACCACGTTTTTTCTTATATTTATAAATATTTCACAATACAGGTATCTCTAATCCGTGTAGATCTTGAAATTAAAACGTTACACTTAGAAACCTGAAACAATAACTTTTTATAAAACATTCTATTACAAATTCCTTTTCTATCATTACCTCTTCACAGGGCCGGATCTAGGAGGGGCGAACCGGAGCACTTGCCCCGGAAGTTTTGGTCGGGGACGCCAAATTACAAAATAAGTTATGTATATATATTAATGGTTTTTGTTCATTTTATGATAAAAGTATTTTACAAATTACAATTTCTATTTCCATTTGACTTAATGGTTATAACAACAATGG